>MU832147.1:0-84803 GCA_029204225.1 Diphasiastrum complanatum | reverse complement strand
TTGTTATGATCCAAGAGAAATCAATCAAGAATAAGAGTCATCAGTCACAAAATGAAAAATAGTTTTTATTTATGCTCTCATGTCAACTTATGAAGATCTATTTTGCTTTGAAGGGATTTTTGTATCTCAAAGGTGCTTAAGGCAATACTAGTTTGAGTGTGATGCCTTAAAGTATAGCAAAGCATGTTTTCCTTGTTAATCTTACATTGAGTTATGAAGTCAAGAAAATGGAAATGTCTTCATAATGTAAATTCCTTTTAGTTTCAATAAGATCATGAATGATTGTGTTCATTCAATAAGATGAAAATTGTAAGTTTTCAATATTAAAGGCAAGTTGTAAACTTCTTATGAGAATAAGTGTAAGCATCCAAAGTGGACACTTATATCCATAAGCAAGTAGTTCAGCCCTTATTGAGATGGAAATGCCTTTTGATTTCAATATTAGAAAAATCATGCCAAGTTGTGGTGATTTTTGGACTTATGTTTCTAACATAAGTAATTTTGATAAATCATAGGAAGTGCATATTGTGTGGTCATAGTTTGTTGTGATCATTTGAGACAAGGAGGTTCTCAGATTTCCATCAAGAAGGAGCACCACTGAAGAGATCTTAAAGAATCATCTCAAGGTTCAAGTGTGCCAAGGATTGAGGAGGAGAGTTCTTCTCAGTTGTGATTCCAAAAAGAAACTCAAGAAATATGGTTGATTCCATGTGGCTCACATTTCAAGAAAAAGAGGAGCATATCTCATGTGGTATACATCTCATACTTACTTCTCTTATGTCATTTGTAAATCAATTTGCTTTAGTGAGATCATTGCATCTCCAAAATTGGAGTTAAAGCCATATAGTTGAGTATAAAGTCTCTCTTGAGAACATAGATGATGTTCTTAAAAGGTTGAAATTGATTTTAAATCAATTAGAAAGCTAATGGTTATTTCATCAAATGTATGCTCTTGAGTCATGTAAGAGCAAAAGTGATTTGTTCACTCATAGTTTTGATAATTTGTATTGAGCCAAATTGTAACTCATTATGAGAGTAAGTGAATCATCTTCTAAAGACACTAATCTCCATAATGAAGTATTTAGCCTCATTGGATCTGAGATAGCATGGTAAAACAAGCTATGAATATATGATGCAAACACTTTGTTATTATAGCATGCACCAGTCTCTGCCCAATTTGGATAAGTCTAATTCTCTATATCATGGTAACATGAATGTTAGATCTTTGTGATCCTAATAAATCAAGAAGAAATCTTTATTTTCTCATAAAGAGCATGCACATGAAGAAGAGAGGCAAAGCCTCAAGTCAAGCATCTACATGAAATTTGGAAAGGAATCAATTTTGAAGATGCTAGGAGGTGCAAAGCTCTCAAGTTCATCAAAGATGTCAACATCAAAGAAGCACTTTCATGGATATGGGTGGATTTAAGATTCAACTCAAGCTCATTCTCTGATCTTCACACCTTTTGAACCAGCAAAGACCAATTCAGCCCATGGAGTCAAGTTCAAGATCATCATATTTTCCATCAAGCTAGATTTTGAGGAGTGTGAAAAATGCAAAATTAAGCTTGGTAGAGGCCAAAAATCTTGTATATAGATAAACACACATGTGTGGAGCCTTGTTACCACATGTGAAAATAGTGTACTTGTCATGTACCATAATCATATAGGTTGTACATATGATTTAATTCAATGTTCTAGTGGCTAAAAAGGCCAAAAACTAGTTTTCTAGACATATGACACATGGCATCAATCTATTGCTTGAATGAGGCCACATCCTTCTGGTTAGGTGTCACACTTCCCATGTGTAGAGGACAGCTCACCATGGGTGGAATAAGCTGAAGTAAGACGAATTTTGACTTCTAGAAGATTTTCAAGTGATCTCCATATAGAAGGAAAATGGACCAAAAGTGCTCAAAAATAGAAGGTCATGATGGATCATCATATGCAAAGCACCTTCACACATGTGGGATCAAAGGGATGATTAGTACCATGAGCTCCCACCTTATTGTATATTATAGAGCCACATTTGGCCATAATCAGTGTGAGACACCATCTTGGTTTTGGAAGCAATTTTGAGTGATTCTCTCCATTTGTCTACATTTGTTTGATTGTTTTGAGGTTCTATCAAGTGTACTTGATTTTCAGGTTGGAGTTCGTACTCAGACAGTGTTTCGCACGTGTGAAATCATAAAATTACTCTTACCTTCAATTAATGATTGTTCTTGTTAGGATTTTGTGTCTAGAATTGATCTAGATTGATCTTAATCTGAAGTAGATTGATAGATAAAGTAATCTGACAACCAATCCCTTTTGAGGATCAGATTAGGATCCACTCTTGGTCCTTTTTGTACTTTTTTCCAAAGAAATCACTGATGGGGGTGTTAGATTTCTTATGGTCAGTCTTAAACATCGTTATAGTAATGTGCATCTTGAAAACAGAAGGCTGACAACATGATTTCGGACCTTCACATTTGCCCCTTTAAATTTTTTCTCCCCATTTATGCCTTAAAATGATTTAAGGCACCTTTGCTTTTGCCTTCCTCCCCTTTTTTCGTGCCTTCATGAAAAAAGCGACACACTGGCCAAAATGACCCTAAATACCATTCTCTGAACCACCTTTGTCTTTTTCACCTCTTGCGGAAAAACAGAATACTTCATCATCATCACTCTCTATGTTGATGATACACTCTTATTCAGTAATAATCTGAATCTTATGGAAGGATACAAAATTGCATGTTGGCCCAGGAAAACAAGATAACTACAGGGTCCAGCCCAACTATTGTCTCAAAATCCAAATTCATTGAGATCGACCTAGCAGACTGATCTTTATCAGTCACCAACGATATGTTAACAATGTGCGAATTGCAAGTCATTGTCTATCAGTGTTTCATCGAAACGCGTTTCAAACACTGAAACGGGCTCGTTTCGAAACAGAAGTATGGAATGGCAACTGCAAACCCCGATCTCTTTCCACTCGACCTTGGACTAAAACTATCAAAGGAAAAATCTCCTCAAACAGAGATAGAAAAGGAGGAAATGAAGCACTACGCGTTTCAATCCATCATCGGCTCACTGATGTACGCAATGATCAACAGATGATGAACGATCTTTTTCGTCCAATATCTAGGGAAGTTTGTGATGTATTCTAGATGATATTCTTAATCTCCAGCAGGACACTTAAGGAGCATTTGAGTCATCTTAAGATTGTCTTAGATATTCTCATACGAGAGAAACTCTATGCTAAGGAATCTAAATGTGAGTTCTTTAAGCATGAGTTGTTGTACCTCAATCATAAGATCACCCAATTGGGGTTGGAGATTGACGAGAGTAAGGTCCAAGACAGTGCTTGAATGGCCGGATACCAAAGACCGGTTAGAGAAGTTAAATCTTTTTCGGTTTTACAGTTTTCTTTCGTAAGTCAATTGAAGATTATGCGGGCACCTTTAAATAATTTGACTAAAGGCAGAGTTAACAAAAAAAAAAAGAGGTTAACCTAGTGAGCCTATAAAGTGGAATGATGAATTGGAACCAATGTTTTGAGAAACTCAAGCAAATGGTGCTTCAGCTCCTGTTTTATAGATCGCAAATCCTGATTTACCTTACATTGTGCGAACTGACGCAAGTGATTCAGCGATAGGGGCAGTTCTTCTACAGGATGATAGGCCTATAGCGTTTGAAATCAAGAAACTCACGAGGCCTCAGTTGCGTTATACAACTCAAGAGAAAGAGTTATTTGTTGTGATTCATGCACTTACAACCTGGAGGCATTACCTTTATGGTAGTTAGTTATAGTGTATACAGATCATCAACCTCTGAAGTACTTTTGTAATCAGAATGATCTAAGGGGTCGTAAGGCTCGCTGGGCTGAGCTTATGCAGGAATTTGATCATGAGATCCAATATGTCAAGGGCAGCTCTAACCAAGTCGCGGATGCACTTAGTCGGATTGGTGAATTAAATGAACTTTCATTCACCCAGATTTCCATTGATCGATATCTTTCACTGAGAGAAAAATGTGAATCAGATTCTCATTTTGGTCCCATCTGGAAGATGGTGAGATAGGAAAAAATGAGAATGGAATAGAGATTTTACTCACAGGGGTCTCAAGTTCCTAGGAAAAATAAGAAGATAGCAGAACAGTTCCTCTATCCGAGGTGGGTTACTATTTTGAAATGGAAAATTTGTGTACCAGCAGATGATGAGTTAAAGAAGAAGATTCTTTGTGAGTGTCATGACGTTCCCTGTGCAGGTCATTTCGCGTATACACAAGACTTTGGACTTGGTCAGAAGAGAGTTTTGTTGGCCGAAACTCAAGCCATTTGTCAAGTCTTATGTGATTAAGTCTAGACCTTGGCAATTAGCCAAAGCAAAACGCTCAAAGACTGGAGGGTTGTTACATCCCCTACATATTTCTCAGAAGCGATGGGAAAGTATATCTATGGATTTTGTGGTTGGACTTCCAAAGACCCAATGCCAAAATAATTCTATTTGGGTTGCGGTGGACAGGTTGACAAAGTTAGCTACTTTTATACCAGGTTATGGTGGACAGGTTGACAAAGTTAGCTACTTTTATACCAGTCAAGTCAACTGTTAAGGCTTCGGATTTAGCCTAGATCTTTGTGGAAAGATTATTTAGGCTTTATGGACTACCAAGTGATATAGTTAGTGATAGAGATCCTAAATTTACAGGTCACTTTTGGTCCAGCTATATTCCATAAGCTTGAAACCTCGCTTAGTTTTAGTTCTTCTGATCATCCTGAATCAGATGGCCAGACTGAGAGAACTAATCAAACTATGGAGGATATGTTGAGAACATATGTGTCTCACAGACAATCTCAGTGAGAAGACTACATTCCTTTGATTGAGTTTGCTTATAACAGTAGGAAACATTCTGCCACTGGTTATAGTCTGTTTATGCCGATGTACGGTTTTCAATCTAGATATTCGATAAATGTGGAGACAAAGTCTGTTAAGATCCAGAAAGTTGTAGATTTTTTGCATGATATGCGTGAAATGTTGCAAGTGGCCCGTGATTGTATCTGGAGTGCTCAGGATAGAGCTAAGCATTATGCTGATCTTAAGAGGTCTCCCGGAGATTTTAAAGTTGATGACTGGGTATATTTTAGAATACCTAAGGATTCTAAAACTATGAGTACATGGAAGCATTATAAATTGTCTATGAGATATTGTGGACCATGTTGGATTATAAAGAAAATTGGTTCTTTAGCTTACGAACTAGATCTTCAGAACAAGACTACACCTCACCCTGTGTTTCATGTAAGCCGATTAAAATTAAGTTTACATGAAGGTGAAGTAGTGGGTTCAGAGGAAGATCTTACCTATTTGGAGGACTCATCGCTTAGTGTTCCTTTGGAACCTGAAAAGGTACTCAGAACGGGTCGACTGCATAAAGAAGAATTTCTCTAGTTTTCATTTCTAGAGATAGAAATGGTTTAAGGGGAAAAGAATGTTATGTCCATGTCCTGTACAAGGGAATCGGAATAGTTCCTGACATGGATAGCCGGTCACTCCAGTTGTATGTGGTTATTAGTTATGTTACGTCATTCCAGAAGTGGTCGTATTAAATAATTAATAATCATATGAGGGCCCAGACCTATAATTGGACATAGGAGCACAAGCATGGTGAAGACTACTTTAATGCAAGAATAGGAGGTCAATAGCTCAATTTAGGTTGCATGAGAATCCTAAAGAGAATATTTTCTCTCTCTTGACGAGAATAAGTCTAGTAGAAACTCGCCCATCCTCCTATTGTGAATTGTGATTCTTGAGCCAGTTTTTCCTCTCCTCTCTTGTGTTTTTCATTGTGGCTTGGGGGTGGATTGCTTAGGGTATTGACTAGCCTCTCCATATCGGTTGGGTGGTTCATGCTCCACAGGTGTCCTTTTGGTTTGCATGTGATTGGAATCCTGAAGATCTTCACTTGGTGACTCTTACACTAAGATAGAAATCTACTCTTGAAAAGTCCAACAACCTGAAAATCAAGAGATCCTACCAAAATTAGGGTTTTTCCAAAAATGCAAAATATTGAATCAAGAAGAATCTAGATGCAAAAGCTAGAATCTTGATATGACATCTACTAGAATGCATGATTCTCTACCATAGGCAATTTTTGTCTCCAAATTCCAGTGAATGGATTCAAATATTGGCCTAATACAAGTGATTTGACCTAAAATGGTGATAGGATCACAAAGATCCACTTTCTATACTTCCAACAACTTGATTTGAGTGTGTAGAGTCTCCAAATCCATAAAATTTATAGCGCCCTCAAATCCACCACTAGAAATGGTTGATTCTCCAAATTTGACTTGCAACCTGCTCTGATACCATGTGAAAATTTATGATCCAAAATTCAATGAATGGATCTTTGATCTTGGGTCAATTTGATCAACACATCTAGAACTAGTTAGAAGGTAGAAATCACCAATTTTAGCATGCTAGTCTTGCATAAATCACATAGATCTGATTATGAACATAAAAATACAGTAAGGTATTGTTCCTATCCATACAATAATGGCAGCCTACTATCATTTGTGAAAGATTTTAGATCAATGATAATCCAAATCCATAAACTGATCTTGGGTTTAGAAAGAGACCAAATCAACAATCCTACCAATGTAGAAAAGTCAACATTTACTCTATGAATGAGATGCAAACTCTAATAGAACTTGATCAAACATGAACCAAATCATAAAGTATTGTTGATGTCCATACAAAACCAACAAACTACTGTAATTCACACGTGTGGATCCAAAAATAGCAAATATAGATCATTCTACACATAGAATTGTAAGCAATCACAAGTATAGTACACCAACGGATAGTAGAACCCAAGAGAACCATGTATAAGCATGAAATAAGATAGATAAGAGAGAAGATATGTCTCCCCACGAGTTACATCCTTTTGTAGCAGTTCCAATCCCTCTTTGGCCACTTGGATTTCTCTCCAAAATGTAAACCCTACTATTTTGGGTCTAGATTCAATGTACCCAACATTTAAATTTGAATCTACTCAAACTCGACTTCTAACTTTTCCAAACTTTCAAAAAGTGTTTATTCAAATGAAATTTAGACTAATAAACTTTGAAAAGTCAAACTCTAAGTCTAATATAAAATTGGCCTCAATTTTATAAATATAGAAATGTTTTCTTCGACATTCATACAATATGCCAAAATCTTGAGTACCAATGATGTACCTCAAAACTCGATTCCTAGCTTCCAATGCTCCTCACTAGGATTTTGCTTGAATTGACTCAATCTTCCAATACAATAGCTTAGATCAGGTCTATTAATGGTTAGATAGATGAGTGAACCAACTAGCTTTCTATAAAGAGTAATGTCCTTGAAGGATCTTTCACTACCTCTTATAGTTAGCTTTACAAGAGACTCCATAGGTGTATCACTAGCTTTTGCATCTACCATGTGAAATCTTTCTAGAATAGAATTAGCATACTTCTCTTGACAAATTAAAGTAGATTGAGAAGATCTAATGACTTCTATTCCCAAAATGTAATGCAAGTTACCAAGATCATGCATCTCAAACTCCTTAAGAGCACTCTTGATATCCTCCACATCTTGATTGTCTCCACCACTCAAGATGATATCATCCACATAGATTAGCAAGATGATACCATCATTTCTAGCAAACCAATAATACTCACTCATAGCAAAGCCTTGAGAGAGTAAAAAAGTGTTAAGCTTAGCATCCTTGGTGCTTGCTCAAGGCCATACAAACTCTTTTGAAGTAGACACATATGATTTGGCTTTGTAGTAGAAATGTAGCTCTCGGGTTGCTCCATGTACACTTCCTCCTGGCTAAAGCATGGTTCGGTGCTACAAAAAAAGAACCCATTTTTCATTGTACCTTTTGGTAGTACATTTCACTTTTTGGGAATTTTATTACTCATAATTGTTTTGAGTCACATTAAAAATGACATAACTTTTTAGTGGTAAGTCCAATTTTAGCAAACTTTGGTGCTTTAGGAAGTGCTTGATGAGCGCTTTCCAAAGATAAGTTAGATGACATACTTCTAAGCTACGGTTAAAAAGTTATGGCAAGTCAAATGTATGGGGATTTTATTAATCATAATTTTTTGAGTCCACATTAAAAATGACATAACGCTTTACTGGTAAGTCCAATTTAGCGGAGTTTAGTGCATTAGAAAGCGCTTGACAAGCGCTTTCCAATGATATGTTAGATGACATACTTTCAATGTATGGTTAAAAAGTTATTGCAATTCAAATCTATCAATTGAAAATAGTGTATAATAATACAAAAGTGCATTTCTACCCAAAAAAGGTAGTGTCCTTGAAAGTACATGTTGTACCACCAAACCATGCTTTTAGCCTCCTCAAGATCACCATTCAAGAATGCATTTGTAATATCCATTTTCCATAGATCCCATCCATAAAGTGTAGCAAGTGAGATGATGACTCGAATGCTTACCATATTTGCCATGGGTGCAAAGGTCTCATCATAGTCAATCCTTTGTTCTTGAGCATATTCTTTTGCCACTAACCTTGTCTTGTACTTCTTGATAGATCCATCTTTGTTTGTCTTCACCTTGAAGATCCATTTGCATCCAATAGCTTTCTTGTCCTTAGGTAACTCCACCAATCTCCATGTTCCATTCTTCATAAGAGCTTGATACTCAAGATCCATTGCTTGGATCCACTCCTCTTCTTTCCTTGCTTCACCTACACTTGTAGGTTCATCAAAAGAGGTCAAGAAAACAACATCATTTCCAGAAACTACTTGCTTATCCTTTTCATCATATGTGAGTCTTGAAGATACTTGTCTTTCCCTTGATGTTCTCCTGGGCCTTTGACTTGATGAAGGTCCATCATCATCATCATCTAAAGTAGGATCTTTTACATCAACATCAAGTATGTTAGATCCATCCACATCACCATCAATAGTACTTGAAGACACTTTTGGAATATTCCTTTCATCAAAAATGACATATACTTTGTTAGCAACATGAATGTAAACCTTGTAGGCTTTACTCACCTCGCTATATCCAACAAAAATACCTCTCCTTGAATATGGATCCTCCTTGGTCCTATCATCAAGAGTAAATTTGACATAGCATGTGCATCCAGAAGTTATAATTAGAAAGTTGACAGTCGACCTCCTCTTGAATAGCATCTCAAAAGGTGTCCTTCCATTCAAAATAGCACTCGGCCACCTATTGCACAAGAAATTGGCACACAACAAAGCTTGATCCCAAAATGGTTTATCAAGATTAGCACTTAGCCTCATGGCTTTAGCACTTTCACATAAAATCTTATTCTTCCTTTTAGCCACTCCATTTTGTGGTGGGGTCCTTGATGTTGTATACTCCCTCTTGATCCTATGCTCAACACAAAAGGCCTTGAACTTGGTAGATATGTACTCACCACCATTGTCACTCCTTAAGCACTTGATCCTTGTGAAAAATTGGTTCTCCCTTGCATTCTTGAACTTAACAAAGACATCATACACTTCATCTTTTCTCTTTAGTAGATATATCCAGCAAAATCTACTAAAATCATCAATGATAGTTACATACATCTTAACTCCACTATTGCTAATTGTAGCGAATTCATGAATATCTGAATGTAAAAGTTGAAAAGGCTTTGTAGATCTAGATGTAGATCTAGTATAAGGTAGTCTATGTGGCTTAGACAAAGCACAAGACTCACAAACATGGTTGATGCGAGTTAAGAAACTTGGAAGACCTATCAGAACCTTCTTTCTATCCATTACCTCCAATGACTTGAAGTTGAGGTGTCCCATCCTTTTATGCCAAACCTCTTGAATTGCAACACATCCAACTTGGTTAGCAATAACACAAGCATCTAGTTTGAACAACTTCCCTTGTCTTTTACCTTTTCCAATCAAGATGTCCTTCCTTTTGATCATACAAGTGTCTCCATCAAACTCAACCTTGAGGCCTTTACTTAGCATTTGACTCACACTAAGCAAATTATTGGTAATAGATGGAATAAACAAGACATCCTCCAAATGAACATTCCTATTTGTAGAGAGAGAAATAGGAATTGTGGCAATCCCTTTGATTGCACACTCACCATCATTGGTCGTGTAGATCACCCTCTTGTCATCTCCATATGCCAACAAAGAAGTGAAGTACTCTTTATGAAAAGTCATGTGTGAAATTGCTCAACTATCAATCCACCAAGGATCTAGACCTCCATCAAAAGCAACATACATGAAGACATCACAAAAGCATCATCATTTGCATCTTGAACATCCAAACCATCCTCATCAAGAGTAAGATTACCTTGATTGTCTCCTTGATCTCTCTTCTTCTTGTAGCACTCACTTGCAAAGTGTCCTTTGATGCCATTTGATCTATCCTTCTTTTTCCAACTTGGAGAAGCATCCATTTGATCTTGTCCTTTAGACCACTTCCTTTTGCTTTTGCCCTTGAATTTGCCCTTTGTGAACATAGCCTCCTCTTGAAGTGTTGATGTAGATCCACCTCTTGCTTGAAGTATATATTCTTCATTGATCAAGATATCTTGAAGATCCATCAAACATGGCAAAGTCTTTTGAATAGCAATACTTTGAACAATGTTAGCATGAGCATCCAACAATCCATTAAGAATAATTGAACAAGCTCTCCTTCCTTAATGCTCTCATCAATGCAAGCCAACTCATCATTCAAGCTTTCATCCTCAAAAAAAAAGTATTTGGACTTTCTTCATTCTTTTGCAAACAAGAAAATTTTCTTCTTCTTAGAGTCAACACTCTAGAAGTAGACTTGGATTCATAAAGCTTCTTCAATGAATCCCAAGCCTCACTTGATGAAGTACACTTACCACCTTCCTTGAGAAGCTTATTGGTATCAATATTCATCTTGATCATGTGTGTAGAGCCCTTTGGCCCTCTTATCATACCTCATTTGATCTTGTTGTGTTGTTGGTCTCTCCTCCAAACCTACAACAATATCCAAAACATGGAGAATTGAAAAAATTGCAAAGGGTTGAGCAAGTATAGGGGTCGAAAAAACCACAATGGATTGATAAAATTTCAAAGTGGAAAAAAATGTCAAATGCATTCATCTCAAGAAGTGATTCCATCCTCACCTTCCACAATGAATAGTTACTTGAGGTAAGCCTATCATTGGCTTCCAACATAACTCCACTTGATGTTGCCCTATAGCAATTACTTGATTTTCTCTTTCAATCTGTTTCAATGCACAAAGCACTCCTTTGAACAAAAATAAATGTTTTCAAAAGAAATCACAAAGATTTGAAACTACTCAAAAATTCTCTTCTAGCACTTATACCAAGCAAATCAACACATAGAATCATGAAATCTTGATCAACCTATGATCTATCCTCAATCTAATGACACTTGCCAATTCCTAAGATTGAAACACACTCAAATGAAGTCCAGAAACCTCACTATCTAGAGATCCAATCAAAATTAGAGTTTTGGCAAAATCACAAAAAATTGATTATTTCAAAACTACATGCAAATGCTGAAATTCTGATATGCAATCTATTAGCCACCACTTAGGCTAATCCAATGATCCAAAAATCGGCCAAATACAGTATGTGAATTCAAAAATTGGAATTGATCAAGTTTATAAACCTATATAGAGTTTTGATCTACAAAAAATCTAATCTAAAAATGCAAGAAACTCGATTTTGGTGTAAAATCCTCTCTAGCATGCTCTAGCCTTGATATCTTCACCAAATTATTCATAGATATGATTTCTCCTTCATAACCTGAAACACAAGTTCTGATACCATGTGAAAAATTTTAGATCAATGATGAATCAAATCCAACAACTGATTTTGGGTTTAGAAAGAGAACAAATCAATAATCTTGCCAATGTAGAAAAATCAGCATCTACTCTATGAATGAGATGCAAACTCTAATAGAACTTGATCAAACATGAAACAAACAATAAAGTACTGTTGTTGTCCATACAAAACCAGAAAGTTACTGTATTTCACACAAAAATAACAAATATAGATCATTCTACACATATAATTACAAGCAATCACAAGTATAGTGCACCAATGGATAGTGGAATCATGTATAAGCATGAAACGAGATAGAGCAGAGAGAAGATATGTCTCTCCATGAGTTACATCCTTTTATAGTAGGTCCAAACCCTATTTGGCCACTTGGCTTTCCCTCCAAAATGTAAACCCTACTATTTTTGGGTCTAGATTCAATGTATCAAACATTTAAATTTGAGTCCACTCAAACTCGACTTCTAACTTTCCCACACTTTCAAAAAGTGTTTATTCAAATGAAATTTAGACTAATGAGCTTTGAAGTCAGACTCTAAGTCTAATATAAAATTGGCCTCAATTTTCCAAATATAGAAATGTAGCAAATATGATCAAACTAGTTGAATCTTTCACATCCTTCACACGTGTGGATTCAAGATCTACAAAAAATCAACATTGTACACATAGAAACTCAAGATACATGAGAAAATGACATGAGATGGACATAGAATCAACAAAGATGAAAACGAGATGTTATCCATGCAGGTGCAACTATTTATAGCATCCAATATGTCATTTGGCCCTGTTCTCCAACTATGCCCTAAAATGGCAACTTTTAGGTACTTAACCAAAAACCTAAAAAAACTAGTCCCAATGCAATGTACCAAATTTAACCAATTAGAATGTGTCCAAACTCGACCTCATCCACTTAGCTACTTGCTAAAAATAGTAATAGCACTATTTAGAACTTTATTGACATTTATGAAACTAACTCTAAGTTAAGATTTCACTTTGGCCTCCAAAATTGCCAAATAAAATGTCGAAACTAGTTGACAATCTTCACAAGATATCATTCTTAAGTCATCGATTAATTGACATGCTAAGTTCTAAATGGATTCTCAGAGTAAAGTCGATCTCATTATAGATAAGCTGAATGGATCCAAATTCTAGTTGTGGAAATTTAAGATGAAGACCTTGCTAATTGCCAATGAGTTGTGGGATGTTGTCACATGTATCAAAGTGAAGCTTGAAGACGACACAACTGACTCAAAATGAAAATCAAATGATGATAAAGCTTTCACACTTATTATTCTCAACGTAACTCAAACTTCGAAAGAAGTATAGGACATTTTGAGCTCACTATATGATGTCACAGTATCATCTCTTTCTCACAAAATCGACATGGACGAAGGATCATTAATGGTCTAAGCCCAAAAGGCACGATTCGATAATTTTTGGTTACTGGATCTGGAGCTACTCAACATATGACTAGTAATTGTGAGCATTGTCACTCCTATACACCTTACAAGGCAAAGAAATTCGTTCATCTTGGCGACAATACTACACACACTATCGAAGGTGAGGGCACTGTAAGATTGAAGTTCCAACATGATCAATTCAAACTATTATCAAATGTTTTGTATGGACCTAAACTCTCTACGAATCTATTATCAGTAAGTAAAATCACTGATTTAGGTCATAGGATAGAGTTTGAGTCTAATCAATGCCGAATTATTGATAGGACAAATAAGATCCTTGCACTCAACAAAAGGCATAAATACTTATATACACTAGTGCATTGTTACTCTGACACTAGCCATGCCTTGAACATCTTTGTTCTTGTCAATAAGACATTACTTTGGCATAATAGATTAGGAAACTCAAATCATACATCTGTGTCGAACATGTCTAGACAATTCTTAGCACTTGATCTCGACTATCCAGCTAACAAAGTCGACCTCCTTGTCTATCATAGCTGCATCCTTGGAAAACATACTAGGAATCCTTTTAGATCGAGTCATATGCATGCAACAAAAGATGTTCTAGATGTTGTTCATTCAGATATATGTGGTCCAATGCAAACTCCATCGTTGCTGATGCAAAGTATTTTATCACCTTCATTGATGAATATTCTAGAAGAACAGCAGTTTATTTTATTAAGCAGAAATTGGAGGCTTTCAAAATCTTTCGACAATTCAAAGAGCGTGCAAAAATGGAAACTAGTAACACAATAACATGGGCGTCCGATGGATTTCTAGAAATTTTATAATTCGTCGCACTTCGACACATCGGATTCCAATGTCCAAGTAAAAGTTGTCATTTTGGACGTCTGATGATCAGGAAACTGTGGTGCCAACCAATTTTCAAACTTGTCGTCGGATTCAACATGTTGGCATCCAACAACCTGACGTGAAAAATTTTCTATCAAAAAAAAATTAGTTGGCATCCGACGTGGACATCCGAGTTTTTGATTACACATGGTACTAACATGGACGTTAGATTTCGATGTGTTTTGGGACATGAAAATCCAACGTCTGTTTGAATTTTGAGATTTTGTGCGATCCACAGATTTCTTCACTCTTTCTCGTGCAGATCTCGAGTGTTTGGCGCATTTGGAGCATGGTGTTTGGTGGTGCTTGGGGCTGTTGGAGCTTTTGGTGCTTGGAGCTTTTGGAGGTAGTTGTTTGTGTTTTGATTTTTTTTTTTTGAGAGATAAAGTTTGTTAGCATAGTAAAGATAATGCAAATATAATAATGTAAAGATAGAAACGTAATAGATAATGTATTGAATATTTTAAAGAGAGAGAGAGATAGTTTAATTTCTAGAGAGAGGAGGGGGGGAGAGTGTATGTGTGTGTGTTTTGCATTTTGCATTAATTTAGAATTTAGGGTAATAGATAAATAGATAGTGTTTGATAGTAATTGAATGTTAGATTTGTAATTTGAGAGAGAGAGAGAGAGAGAGAGAGAGAGAGAGAGAGAGAGAGAGAGAGAGAGAGAGAGAGAGAGAGAGAGAGAGAGAGCGAGGGAGGGAGAGAGAGAGAGAGAGAGAGAGAGAGAGAGAGAGAGAGAGAGAGAGAGAGAGAGAGAGAGAGAGAGAGAGAGAGAGAGAGAGAGAGAGAGAGAGAGAGAGAGAGAGAGAGAGAGAGAGAGAGAGAGAGAGAGAGTATGTTAGTGTTTTACATTTTGCATTGATTTCAGATTTAGGGTAATAGATGAATAGATGGTGTTTGATAGTAATTGAATGTTAGATTTGTAATTTGTAATAGAATGACGTTTTAATAGAATGAGAGAGAGAGAGAGAGAGAGAGAGAGAGAGAGAGAGAGAGAGAGAGAGAGAGAGAGAGAGAGAGAGAGAGAGAGAGAGAGAGAGAGAGAGAGAGAGAGAGAGAGAGAGAGAGAGAGAGAGAGAGAGAGAGAGAGAGAGAGAGAGAGAGAGAGAGAGAGAGAGATAGATTTGCATTTTGCATCGATTAGGATTTAGGGTGATAGATGAATAGATATTGTTTGATAGTAATTGAATGTTAGATTTTTAATTTGAGAGAGAGAGAGAGAGAGAGAGAGAGAGAGAGAGAGAGAGAGAGAGAGAGAGAGAGAGAGAGAGAGAGAGAGAGAGAGAGAGAGAGAGAGAGAGAGAGAGAGAGAGAGAGAGAGAGAGAGAGAGAGAGAGAGAGAGAGAGAGAGAGAGAGAGAGAGTATGTTTGTGTTTTACATTTTGCATTGATTTGGATTTAGGGTAATAGATGAATAGATGGTGTTTGATAGTAATTGAATGTTAGATTTGTAATTTGTAATAGAATGACGTTTTAATAGAATGAGAGAGAGAGAGTAGATTGGTATAATCCAATAGAAATAGAGAGAGAGAGAGAGAGAGAGAGAGAGAGAGAGAGAGAGAGAGAGAGAGAGAGAGAGAGAGAGAGAGAGAGAGAGAGAGAGAGAGAGAGAGAGAGAGAGAGAGAGTTTTGCATATTATTAATATAAAAGTTTATGCTTTGAATCTATCAATCCTAAATTCTTTAATCTTTATATAATGTATTCACAAGCACATAACATATTGCTTGCATAATGGTTCAATTGTGTAATAGAGTGTTATTTTTGAATTGCTTGTGTATGTGACAAAGGCATTTAAAAAAATGAAATTCTCAATCCTAGGAAGGTTTTTCAAACCCATGACGAGCTTAGCTTTCTACGCTTAGCATAGAATTAAGTCTCTAGGTTTTTTTTTTTCTTGTCAAATTATTTTAGCATGTGTTGAGAGTAAAAGTAAAATTACAATTGTTTTAAATTTTCTCTATGAGATATTTCCTAAATAGTTCAACAAGGGAGAGCTCATCTTCTTTAATTCCTCCTGCCCCAAACTACTATGACGAAATTTCTATCAGTTCTTCATCTGACATTAAAGTTACAACTGTGTACTATGAAGTGACTCAGGTTCAATACAAGCGACAAAATTTTGTACGACTTCATCTTCATCATTGTGTCTCATAAATCCTCAAACAGTGTACTACTCTCCTTCAAAAGAGATTTATAATGAGTTGGATTCAAGCAAGCATTCAGTTAGTGATTCTAGTCAATCCACCATCCCACAACAAAGAACTCTTTCTTTGAATAGGTCAAGGCAAGCACGAAGACTTGTTTCGTCTAATGTTGTGAAGTCAAAATGATCTATATTTCCTTATGTAACAGAGATTTTTGAGAGCTCAAAGCCTTCCACTGAAAATCAAGATGATGATGTGGCAAAGATTCAACCAACAATTGTAACAGGTACAGATTCATTACTACCACCTTCAGGTGCTAATGTCGAAAGTTTCTCTTACAAAGTAGAATCCAAGGGCAAAGAAAAGTTTCGAAGAGATTTACAAGCAAGGCAAGAAATGACGTGATCTCAAAGAAAAACCTCGTAAAATTTGTAAAGTCAGAAACTTAATTTGTTGTGTTTTTTCATGTTTGCAAAAAATTAACCTCTACCAAAATTAAGCAAATTTGCTTGAACTTTTTCCCAAAGACAAAAAATGATCAAAATTATTATCTTTGTTTGTTTGTAAAGCCTAATATGAAAGGTTTCATTTACTTTTTGGAAACAACTGAAGTTTGTCGCAAGGCTTTCAAGGTTGTCCATGCAATTGGAAATTCAAGACTTGCTCACATGCACACGAGATTAAAAAGAGATCCTAGTCTTCAAGGTCGAACTATTTCTAGATTTCTTAACTACAAAAGTGTGGTTGACGCATTTCATAGATGTGCGAACACTCATTTTAAATTTCTTTTAGGCTTTCAAATACTAAATCATTTTCTTTACGTGATTTTTTTGGGAGAGATTACAAAGTCACTTCAAATTTCCAAAGAGCAACAAACATCAGAAAGACAAAAGGTTGCAAAACACAAGAGAGTGTTTGGAGTTTTTTAAAAAATATTTGAGTCTCGTAATCGGTGGGATGGATAAAGAGAAAAAACTACTGCCACATTTTGTAAGGGTGCCAAAAAATCTAAACGAAGTGGATTTTATTCAAGTTCATTTGCTTGGAGCTCTTATATTCGACGACACTTTGCAGTCTAAAGTGTATTTCAATTATCCCAATGTTCGAAATGAAACAGACTTGACTATTACCGTAATTCACAAAATAATAGTCGAATTCGGGAATAGCATTCTTGAAATTCTTTACTTGCAATTTGAGAATATTGTCAGAGAAAATAAGAATCAAACAATAATGACATATTTATCCATGTTGGTTGCTTCCAAATTTTTTAAAATAATCAAAATAAAATTTTTAATGGTGGATCACACTCACGATCAAATTGACCAAGTGTTTAGCTGCTTTTCTAAAAAGCTGAGACACAAAAAAACTTTTTCCTTGCCAATACTACAAAGTATTATCAAGCAATCGTACACCCAAAACCAAATGTATTTTTACTACGACGCACATTTGATTCTAGAGATTTCAGAATGTCGAAGGAACATTGCATTGCACCAATAAATAATATTAGTTCCAACATCAATTCAAAATTGCAATAATGTTGATAGCATCACTTTATTATGGAAAAAACAATTTTCAAACTCTGTTGACACATTGGCAAAAATTGTACTTGTGCAATGGATGCGTATCCTTTCAACAAATGTTTTTTTTGTGAAGGTACAAATTAGAAATGTTGCAATTAGATTCAAAAAGCAAGCAAAAGCGTTCAACAAAAAAATCAGCCAAAAGTCGATAATGTAAATCTCCAAGGTGTGGCTGTACTTGCATTTAATTTCAAGTTGACAATGACGAACCATTTACGAAATTCAATAATAACTATTTTGCAAAAACGTCTTGGGTTAAATGCACAACCATCATTTTTGACTCGGCTTCAACTTAGCAAAGCCACAATACAAAATTTTCTCTCAACATTGGATGCCGACTCAGATGAGAATTTGCCAATACACTCTAATGAAGAAAATGGATCATCAACTTCTTCGACTAAAAACGAAAGCCTTGATAATATTTCAAACACTTAGTGAGGATTTTTTGGAATTTGAATTGTAAATAAAAACAATATAAAAATTATTTTCAGTGTTTTCAACATTTGTGGATTTACCGTAACTGACTTTAAATGGATTCTACGAGTTGTTTTCATGAAAGTCGATTTAGACTATTAAAACACCATAAATGTTTGTTCACTTTGGACATTTTTATTTTGTAACGTTTTATTAAGAGAATTTAATTGTTTTGGAGATGGTGTTTGGTTTTTTTTGGCCAAAAAGCATACTTTTTAGAAAAATTTTGTGTGATTTTCGAGAATTTTTCATGAAAAAGCATGTTTTTGGGCAAAAATTAAAAATTAATAAATGATTACCCTTTTTAAGGATTTTGACCCGTTTTAAAAGATTTCGTTTTAAATGACATTGACACATTCATGTAAGCTGAAAAACAAGAAGGATATTATGACAATGAGCTAGTGGACTTCATTTTTCTACATTAAGATTGCATTTCTCAAAAAGAAATAGGATTGAATCAAAGTTATCAAACAATCTTGAATGTCCCTCTACACATGACTGAGACCCTTTGCAACAATCCAAGGATAAATTGACCAATGTAGTGGATTCAATGCATTCCCAGCAGTTCTCCGGGTGTTTCCCCTGTGGCTTATGTTTTGGGACCATTTTTTTCTCCCTTTTGGCCGAA
The DNA here is from genome assembly GCA_029204225.1 of Diphasiastrum complanatum. Classification (NCBI taxonomy): domain Eukaryota; kingdom Viridiplantae; phylum Streptophyta; class Lycopodiopsida; order Lycopodiales; family Lycopodiaceae; genus Diphasiastrum; species Diphasiastrum complanatum. The sequence goes on along the minus strand of MU832147.1, from coordinate 65,870 downwards.
TATTTTTCCGTTCCGGCCCAATTTTTTCAAATCGAACACTTAATTTTTCCTTCCCAGTGTACATAGTGTCTACAATTTGAGTGCTTGAACTCTATTCTAAATAATACATCATCTTCTAGAAAATCATTATTTGCGATGATGTGGTTCCCCTGTTTTCCCCTCGCCAAGGAACATTTCCATATCCAGGGGTCCAGATGTTCCCTCATTCCCGTTCTTTGGCAACTATGGTTATAGTGCTTATACTAGTTTCTTGCAGATTATGAATAGACTCAAAGAACTGCAGTTTGAACATCTGAGTGTTTCAATATTTAAATGAAAACCTTTAGTTCCCAAATGACATTGCCTTCCTGAAAATTTGTGCACACTGAACAGGACTTTATAGGTTACAACTAATTTACAAGTTGAGGGTACCAGTCACCGTACTATCCCATCTCCTATATCCCTATTCAATATCATTCGTCACTTCTAAGCTTTTGATGGTCACTTCTAAGCTTTTAACCTGATCACCCTGATTTCTGAAAACATAAAAAAAATGTGAGTTTTTTTCAATATCAGCTTTTTGCAATAAAAACCATTCGATTAAAATCCCTTGGATTCTATTTGAAACCATTCGATTCTTTTCTATTTGGATATTTTCAATTTAAATCTTCTGGTAACTATGAGACAATGCTAGAATATTCTGCAACGTCAATGATACAAAGGCGTAAAGGACTCCAGCAGGGTTAAACTAAAGGTCACATGCTTGTTGCAGCACTTTTGACAATCCAATTAGTATGAAACTGGTTGCAATTGGGCATTGAACAGGCTTGGTGTCCCAATGCATCTTTGCTGAGAAGCTCGCTCAGTTAGATTTTCTTCCTGGAACACAGCATACAAAAAGCTTGGCCATGCAACAGAGATTCAAGCAAAATAATAATGATCAGCTGTTTAAACTATTTCACAGGACCCATCTGCCAAAATACACAGAGCTCCTAATCCATATATACAGAAAACTTTTTCTTTGTTGATTTTTGCATAACATACAATATAGACAAGAAGTGTGCAATAGATCTCACAAAAACTCTTCGTTGCAATCCAGATTTCTGCTTCCACTGTTATCGCACAAGAAATCAAAAGTCATTGCAGCAGCCACAACAATAGCCCTCCAGTAGAAATATAGAACTAGAAAGATGATCCTGTTGATTTGGCTTGCCACTCACGGATAACTGTGCGAAGTGCATGATTTGGAGTCAGAAGTTTATGCCTGAGTTCTAAGTTTGTTAGTGGAGATGTGTCATGCTCCTTAAACCATTGCTTGATTGCTTTATAATCGTAAGTGTAACCATCAGCTGCAATAACTGGATCCTCCATTACTTCCTGCACACACACATTATGTACCATCGCAATCATCGTAATCTTCCAGTCGCTATCAACACTTAACAGCATCAGCAAACAAGATTGTGAAATGCCGGAAGGGAAAGAGCATACCAAACTAAAATGCAATCTGCTGTTCAAGGCCCACACCAACTACCCGAAGGGATCTTTTGCAATTCAAAGGGGCAGTGGAATCCAAAACCAAGAAAACCTTATGTACCTAAAGTCCAAGATGGTTGACTAGAATAGCACATGCAGAAAAATTCAAAAAAACTAGAAATGCGAATCTTTTCAGTGATTACACAAAAGAAAAACACATACCCAGAAGAAATTTATTAAGTTCAGGCAATTAGTGAACTTTGAAGTAAAACTTGAATTCTAGCACACATAACTAAAGCTAAAATTGGTGTGAAGTCTCAGAATTTTACAGAATGGTAGGTTTAAAATAATACTCAGAAGTAACAAAAACTGTAAGCTTATAGGGGCAGTCTTAGTTTCCAATAGCTACTCTACATATACAACATAGCCTCATAAGCCATCTTGGATGCTTTCTGTCAAGTGCTCATACTCGTCAAGGATGAATATCCTCTTTTCAGTTCAGCCATGTGTCGGAACATGAAACCAATAATCATGTGTACATTGTTCTGTGAAGTCTGAAGCCGATTGAACGACTATGGGCGTTGAATCTTTATAAAATTGAAATATAAAATGTAGCACTTGATTGTCAACCGAAAATTGTAGCTAAATATAAATTGCATTGAAATTTGAGGCGCTAGTATGCATGGTTATAAAACCTTGCAAAACTAGACATAAACCACCACCAGATCTGATTGGGAGAAAAATTATATGCAAAGACACTCATGCTTGCGGAAGTTCAGGCAGCAAAAAATTTATTGCCCTCATGAATCTATTTGCTACTGTTGCAATTGGGAAATAGCTCCAAAGTAACCATAGACTTCAAACAATCTCAGAAGGACCAAATGCCCATTACAGAACGTGCATATCCTTGAGCTGATGCAACTTCTTAAAGTATAATAGATAGAGATGACTGAACAACTGGAAAGCCATGATCCTCAGCCGAAGTGGTTAATTCTAACAGGCAAAATCTCACATGGTCTAGAGTCAAAACCTCCTATTGTAAGGCAGGCTGCAGCAATGGAGGCTAGTTGATTTGCTTCATATTAGGTTGCTCATGTGAGATATGTGCAAAACTCTCTTCCAACAAGAACCACTAGTCTCATGCTGTACATTTGACCCAAGAATCTTTTGGAGATGAGCATTATTACTTTTAATTAGAAAACCTTGAACAAAAGTGTATTTCAGAATTCAAGTCTATTTATGATGCCCAAACCTTAAGTTTTTTGCTTAACAAGCACGTCTAACAACCTAAGGTTTAGAAATGTTTATTCTCCCATGATTGTTCAACAGCCCTTAATTTGCCGTATTATAAAATAACCCCAGTATTTTTTCACAACAAATGAAGAGACTCAAATTTAAAATATTAATGAATGATAACCTAAGCTTTTATATACATAGGAGTGTTTTATTCAGTAAGGTGTGTGCTTCAAAGCTAACAAGAATCTTAGAAGTCATGGTTTAACAGCAACGGAGATCTATGGTATAGTCCTTAAAACACAAAGTTAAAGAATAGAGAATATACGCATCTAAACTCCAGTAAAATGCATCTAAAAGTTTACAATCACCTGTAATATCAGCTTCAAAGTATACTCGTTTGTCAAATAAACACAGAAACTCTGCTAACATATTACAAATACAGAGAAAAATGCTAGCAAATGCAATAATTCTGAAGAAAGACAACCTAGGAACAAAGTACAAGACTTACCTGTAATATTGGGCAAAGAAACCTTGAAGGAACACCCATCTCATCCTCTTTTGAGACTGGTGGTGAAAAAGATTGCTGTGCAGTAAACTCTTCAGCAACTGCCCTTGTTCTATCTAGAATTGGAAGCACACCGCTCTCAAGATCAGGCCGATGTTTGCGCTTCATTTCAGCACACTGCAAAGCCAAAGAAGCCAACTCCATACTCTCTAGGTGAGGCCATTCACCAGCAGAATCATCTAAGACTTCATAAAGCCTTTCATTGCTTAATGCTTCTTCAACCATTTCATAGACACCCACTGCTGGCTTCCCAGTCAGCAATTGAAGAATAACAATTCCCAATGCATATAGATCAGACTTAGGCCCAAAGACACCTGTGCGCTGATACTCAGGATCTATGTATGCAAAAGTACCGACCGGTACCGTCTCTTGAGGATACAAGGTGTTGCTATCATTAAGTCTTTCAGGTACAAGCCTGGCAAGGCCCACATCACTGAGTTTACTAACAAGATTTTGATCGAGCAGTATGTTTCCAGGTTTTAAGTCACGATGAACTACAGGATCTGGTTGTGAGCTGTGAAGAAAATCCAACGCATTAGCAATCTCTGCAATGATCCGAAAACGAATGCTCCAGTGGAGAGGTGGTGTATTCCCTTTGCAAATTAACCGATCTTCTAAACTGCCATTGGCCATATATTCGTAGACCAAACAGCCCTTTTCTGGGCAGCAACCCAGCAAAAGAACCATATGTGGGTGGTGGATGCGGCAAAGGAGCTCCACCTACACCAACACACAGGATAAACATACCAGCATATTGCTACTCAGCTAAATTGATGTAGCATCAAGCCTAGCAATTCATCAACCGTCTCCTAGTTGATGTGTAGATGAAACATCTACCATACCTGCTTGCAAGAGCAAATGGACTAAACTATGTTATGCTAGATAAGAACTCACAAGCTAAGAAAATTTGGGAATCCTGAATAAAGATGAAGCTGTGAATCTTTCAAAAGACAATAATTTCACGTTAAAAATGGCCCTTGCAGAATAGGTTGACTTCATGTGGTAGCATCAAAATACTAAAAGGAAAAAAAGGCTTTGATTGAGTTTAACTTAATTTGTGTAAACTTAATTTTCCACAACCAGAACCAAAACACATCATGATAATGACAATGCTATCCTGACTATTGTAGTTACAGCATCAAACCAAACTTTGCAGAGAATATTGAAAATCCAATTGAAGTTCTTCAGCTCATATTTTCTATCTTGGGAAAGAAAAAATATTGCAAAAGCATTCCAAATTGCTACAAATGAGATCAGATTCTCTGATCAAGGTTTGCTGTGTGAAGATAGCAACGCTTTCTATTTACAGTAAGTTGAATGATTTTATTGCAAACCAGAGGATGATCAGGATGTAGATGGGAAGTTATACAGAAAGCTTGTTGGAAGCTTAATCTATCTAACTACCACGAGACCGCATATTGCATATGTTGTTAGTATGGTTAGTCAGTTTATGACTAAGCCTAGGCAGATTCACTAGAAAGTTGCTAAGTGAGTACTCAGATATATCAAGGGTACTGTGAGGTTGAAGACATGATGTTTTGCAATTGCAGGGATATGGGGATGCTGATTGGGTTGGAGATGCAGAAGATCGAAGATCTACTATAGTTTTGGTTCAGGTTCTATATCTTGGAGTTCAAAGAAGCAGCATAATATTGCATTATCACCCACAGAGGTAGAGTATTGAGCTACTACGAGTACAAGAAGTGAAGCAATATGGTTATGAAGGATTCTACAGGAACTTCATATGGTATAGGATGCACCTACAATACTTCAATGTGATAATGTGTATTAAACTGGCAAAGAATCCAGTTTTTCACAACAGGACAAAGCACATTGAAGTACAACAACACTTCATCAGAGAGAAGATTCATAGTGGTGAAATGGAGCTTATCTATTGCCCTACAGAAGAGCAAGTTGAAAAGACCTCTACCAAAGGACTCGGCAAAGAAAAATTTCATAAGTTTAGAGAACTTCTAGGAGAATAGATAACAAAGTAAACATTAAGAGAGAGTGATAGAAATTAAGGTTTATTTGCACCCCTATATGTATTTTTAAAAAAATAAGTATTTGTTCCTGCCATCTAATCCTCCATTCTCTACCTCGCTCAGCTCTGATTGAATCAGCTTGCTTATGAACAACATTATGCATGTCCGGAACAAATCTAGCATACTTCATTTGATATGCTTATTCCGTGCTTTGGTGCTGTGCACTGCAAAGAGAAATCAATATTTTTGAAAGAATTTTTACACGTAACATGTTTATTCTGTGCTTTGATGTTGTGCGCTGCAAAGGGAAATCAACATTTTTGAATGCGATGGGCACAACTTCTACTTTTACATGTAATGTGCACATGCTTCTAGTTTCATATTGCGCATGAGAAGTGTTTGTGTGCTGACCTCCCACCAGTTAAGCTACTACAACCAGTTACGTTCTGATCAACATGTAAAAGCGTTCTGCAACTGGTCCTCAACATTGATAATCAAACACTGAACACTGAACAGTCGTGAAAGATATTGATTTCTCTTTGTAGTGCTCAGTCACAATTATTGAAAAATTTAGTCAGATTATCATGCCTGTTCGCTTAAACCAGATCCGATCAGCTTGAATAATTTATATTGATTTCCCTTTCATTCTCTATGGCTCGCCCGTCCCTGAAATGGACCTGAATTTTCCACAGGTAGCCGCAGCTGTAATAGACGTTCAAAACAAAAATAAAACGTTCTGGAATGTACAGTACGTTCTGACCCAAAAGGGTCAGAATAGGCTTCTAAGGGGGAGCCTATAGTTATATGAGAGCTTCCAAGGAGGGTTAGGAGGCTATTGTAGGATCATGGATGATAGATGTAGATAGTAATATATAGAAACTAGAAAATGGTGTCATAATTCATGATTCAACAAACATCTAGATTCCAGATTCTAAGTTCTAACATCTAAGTCATGACGTTATGTCGCCCTCCTCAAAGCTAGAGCCTCAGATGAAATTATACATTTGCGTTACAAATTACAAATATGATTTATCATTTATGGAAGTTGGAGTTTGGAACTACATTTGAGTTTGAAATCTGGTCTTATGTAATGTACATTGTACATGGATGATAGTGTGCTAAGTGCTAAGTGCCACTATAGTTACTCGTCTATGACACAAGTCATGCATGATGTCATAACTGACATGTTTTCAATCAATCTTAATAGCTAAAGCCCAATATCACTTATCAATCAACAGTAAATTGTAACCTTTGACTTACTGCCGAGTTGTTCTAAATTCAATCTTCCTTAGTTATAACTTCTAACAGTGAGCTATATTGATGCCGCTGGCCATTAAGCACCCAGCTAGCTACCAACATATGTTATTTAGGAGTCAACAATGGGGCTCAACAGAGGGGATGTGATAATTGATTGATTATAGTCTATACTATACATAAGTGCAATTGCACCCTAAACACTAAACTAGCACTTTCTTTCTGTATAACAAAAGGCCAAGAATCAAACATATATATACATATATATATATATCATAGGTCCTGCGGTACTGGGTACCGCGGATCCCGGTACCGCGGGACCATACTAGTACTGCGGTACCATGATGGTACCGCGGTACCACAATATAATAATATTTTTATTATTTAATATTTTTTAAAATTCCTTGCGTCGCCCATCGCCCACGCAACGCCCTGCCTTGCATCTGATTTCCTTTGCCCTGCATTCGCCCATTTTCAGCGTCTCTCCAACAGTGAACCCTGCTGTTTTTTTTCCAGCAATCCATCCCTCATTTCATCTGCAATGGTGCAATCCGACCTTTCCGGTCTGTGGGACGAGGTAGACATTGTCAGGCGGGTTGCCGACAAGGCCAACAAGACCGATCAGAAGATCGTGCGCTGCCGATACTGTCTCGTCGAGTTTGCTGCATCCCTCACTCGCCTTAAAGGCCATCTGCTCGGTGCATGCGCCAAAAATGGTGCCACCTTGAATGCTGCCCCTTGTGGCAGCATGACCGTCCCCGACAGGCAGCGACTACTGGACACCTACGGGCCGCGGCTCGTGGCAGGGGAGAACACCATTTCGGAGGGCGTTCTCCGATTTTGCACCGCTCCTTATGTGACTAACCCAGAGTTGCTGCCTGCTTGGCTGGCACGCACGAGGAGAGGGAGTGCATCCTCCTCCGGTCCCTTTGCCCCTCAGACAATTCTGCCTCACGCACCCCCATCTGCTCAGATTCCGGTGGATCCCGTCCCATCGCGTCCGACAGTTGCCACTGCGGTTCCACCACCACCCACTGTTGCTCGCACTCCACCAGTCTACGACTTTCTCATGGACTCTTCGCCACCCGAGCAGGCCCAGGATGGTACTGGGCGGGCCTTCGAGGATGTGGAAGAGATCCCTTCTTCCTTCCCTTCCCATCCGGATGACCTCCTCAGCCAGCAGTTTTCGTACCCCATGCCAGATGTTGCCCCTCCACCAGTGCACCCCACCTATGCTGCTGCACCCATCCCTGCCAGTGCATCCCACTCTCCCCATTCCACGTCTACAGCCGATGCATCCACCAACGCCCAGCCTGTCGCGTCATCGTCCATTCCCGTCACGGTTGGTGCACCGTGCTGGAAGTCCACCACCCGTCGCCCACCAGGGAGAGCCCTCGTGCAGCAGACCATTCGCGGCGCGCATCAGCCGCACATGGACAGAGAGGCCACACAGGCCGTGGCCAGTCTGATTTACGAGCTGAACCTGCCCTTTGCCATCACCGACTCTGAGCCCTTCAGAAGGGCCTTCCGCCTTGCACAGTCTGTCAGCCCTAGCTGGAGAGTCCCTAGTTCAGAGGTTGTTCGCACACACATGCTGAGGAATAGGGTCGAGTCCTTATCTAGAGAGATGGAACCTCTACGTCGGCACTGGGCCACTTACGGTTGCAGCATCATGTCCGATGGCTGGACTGATGTCAGGAGGAGGCCGATCCTCAACATACTGGTCTCCAGCTGCATGGGCACACAGTTTTTGAGGGCAGTGGATTGCAGCAGGGGGGGAAGAGTCATATCTGCAGAGTTCATGTTTGATGTCATCAGGTCTTCCATCCTAGCCATAGGCCCACAGCATGTCGTCACGGTGGTGACGGACAATGCCATGAACTGCATTCAGATGGGTGTACTGCTAGAGGCCGAGTTCCCTCATATTGTTCATACCCCCTGTGCAGCCCACGACATAGACCTTCTGATGGGGGACTGTTACGAGCTCGTAACCAGTGCCGAACCCTAGAGAACACAGATAGGTCAGATACCACAGTCAGGGTCGTGTCCAGCGTACATGACCAACAGGGCAAGACAGTGTGAGTAGTGTGCCCCAGCACGGTCCATAGCCATGGCGGGCCTAACACAGCCTAGGGACCCTGTCAGCAGGATAGGGCCCCCAGTTGGGTCCCGACGTGCAGTCGGCCACGTCAGTGCCACGTGGCCGACACTTGGCAGTAGCATGCTACCAGTCCTCACACTGGGCTAGGAGGGGCTTACTCTATATCAGGGAGTAGGCAAGGTTGGGTGGATCAGTTAGTGTTTGCCCTACTGTGGTGTTAGGATCTATTACACTGGTATCAGAGCCATCTCCTTCTATGGGAGCTCAGTTTCAGCAGGGGAGAAATCCATCAGAGTGCATAGCAACTATGGTTAATATGCAAAGATAGATAGAGCAGGGTCAGCGCTGGAGAACCAGCTATCTATGGTGGAAATCTCCGTAGGATTACTTGTTTTTTTATAGTAAAATTTGGATCAGCTTTCTAGGCCAGGTCCAGCGCTGCCAATCAGGGTTTAAACTTCGATTTTGGAGTGGAAATTCCGGATTTTGGAGCGTTTTCAAGTCAGGAAGTTTGATGCAGACCAGCGCTGTCAGAGCAGCCTCCTTCCTTGAGTTTTGAGTGGAAATCAGTGACAAATTGAGCAAGAGGATTCCTACCAGATCAGCGAGTAGGAGACTTCTGAAATTTCAGAATTCAGAAGGGTTTTTGAACTTCAGATTTGCCATTTTGTGGACAAATTGAGATGCTGTCAGACCAGCGAGGGGGGATAGCAAAAGTTTCAGATCTTGTTGCACATTTTCCAACCTCAAATCAGATTGAGAAAGAAGCTGAGAAGGGCTTTTCTGTATTCTCTCTGTGGAAGTACAGTTCTCAGAAAGAGCTAAGTTTCCTTTTCCTTGTACAGTTGTAAATTAGTCTTTTAGACTTTTTTTCCTTCAGAAGTTAAGGTAGCTCTCTTTCAGTTCCGAAGATGACCACTCCTCAGGGACCTGATCAACCCCCGGAGAGAGGCTTCGACGAACTTGAAACAGAAGCCTTGGCTTACAGAAAAGGGAAGGAACTCATGGAAGTAGAAGAACAGGAACAGTTCGCCGAAGAACTCGACGAACTGGTTACCAAGGAGCAGTTCCTCCAATTGGTAACAGAAGTGGATGAACTGAAGCTGGCATTAGCCAATTTCAAGTCCAATGTGGACGACTCGTTCGCTGAACTCAAAAACTTGATTTTGAGCTCCGCGAAAGGAAGCCTTCCCTCCACTTCTCAGTTATCCCCTTCTCCACTTCCATCAGTTTCGGGTGAGACTTTACGGTCTCACCCCAGTGTTTTTAAAGATTTAAAGCCTCCTACTTTTAATGGGGAAGAGAAGGATAGAAATGCAGATATTCTACAAACCTTCCTCAGCAAATGGAAGAACATTCATGCTCTTAAACAGACCCCTGACCATTTGCAAGCAATTGAGGCCAGTCTTTCTTTAGGGCCTATGGCCTATAAGTGGTGGTTAAATCTCCAGGAGACTGGGCAGACTCCCCGGTCATGGAAAGCTTTTGAAGAAGCTTTCCTAAGAGAATTTCTACCAGAAAATGAACTGGATAGAGCCTGAGAAGCCTGGGAAAGAACAGTAATGGATAAATCCCTCATCCAATATATCTCGCAGTATCGAGAAGCAATTTTAAAGATTAAAAATATGGATGACTATCAGAAAATCAGGGGATTTGTCCGTGGCCTCAAAGATGAATATAAAGTAGAGGTCCAGAGAAACTCGCCTACTACCCTTGAGCAAGCTCTCAGATATGCTCAAATCTATGATGATTCAGTGGGTAGGAAGAGAGCGAGACAGCAACCACTTTCTGAGCAGCTTCCTCAGAAAGACTTTCAATTTAAAAAGAAATTTTTAAAAAGAAAGAAAGAAGATAAATTTAAAGGTGAAGCTCCTCAGAAACGCCCTTCACTCATACAGCCCTTAAAACCAGATGATTTTGAGAAAGCCAAACAAGAACGTTTGTGCTTTGTGTGTATGGGCAAGGGACACACAGTCAGACAGTGTCCCAAGGGGCCTTTCACTAAAAAAGATAAAAAACAAGTTCATCTTGTTCAGACTGTATGTTTCCCCAGTAACTCAGCAGCTTCCGAGATCAAAGTGTATCATGAAGATCATGAACACTGTTGCCAGCTCACCTCTGCAATGCTAGCGAGACCCTTCAGCTTTGGGCCGCATGACCTAGTACGTATGCATGGGAAAGTTGGTAACCAGTCAGTAAGAGTCATGGTTGATGATGGGGCAACCCATAATTTCATCAACCACACCCTGGTTAAAAAGCTTAAACTACCAGAAGTACCTAGTCAGCATAGGTACATAGTTTCATTAGCTAAGGGTGAAGATAAAAAAATATGGGAAACTATGGTAAGTAAGTTAAATCTTGGTATTCAGGGGTACCAAGATGAAATAAACTTTCAGATAATGCACCTGGATCGAACAGACATTGTTCTCGGGAGAGATTGGCTCTACAGTTTAGGACCTTCCCTCCACAGAAACTATCAAGAGAACACCCTCAGCTTTCAGCATAAAGGCCGAGAGATCCAGTTGCATGGGGAGCATGATGTCCCCAACAGCCCTATGGTCTGCAGTTCAGAACTCTGTCAGCTAATCGGAGACGAAGACCATCAGGTATTCTTATGTGACTTTCAGTTTATTCCTGAAGTTTCTATTTCCAGTTCTATTCAGCAGAAAATCAGTAAATTAGAAACTTTATTGTCTAAATTTAAAGATGTTTTTCCTGAAGATTTGCCACATGGTTTACCACCTAGCAGAGAGGTAGATCATGTAATAAACCTAGTACCAGGTACAGCACCTGTTTCTAAACCTCCGTATCGGGTCAGCAGAACAGAGGATGAAGAAATAACTAGGCAGTTAACAGACTATCTTGGGAAAGGCCAAATTCAGACCAGTAGTTCACCATGGGCCTCACCAGTCCTATTGGTGAAAAAGAAGGAGGGGTCTATGCGTCTTTGCGTAGATTACAGAGGCCTCAATAAAGTCACAATTAAGAATAAATACCCTATGCCTCGGGCAGACGAGTTATTTGATCAACTCGACGGGGCTAAGTTTTTCAGCAAAATAGACCTCAGATCGGGATATCATCAAGTCCGTATAAAATCGGAAGATGTCTCGAAAACAGCTTTTAGGACTCGTCACGGTCATTATGAGTTTAAGGTGATGCCATTTGGGCTCACAAATGCTCCAGCTACCTTTATGACCTTGATGAACAGTGTCCTCAGACCATACTTGGGTAAGTTTGTAGTCGTATTTTTAGATGACATCCTCGTTTACAGCAAAACCAGGAAGGAGCATCTAAAACACCTCAGAAAGGTGTTTCGACTGCTCAGAAAGCATAAGCTTTATGCTAAACAATCCAAGTGTGAATTCTTCGTTGAAGAAGTAGCATATTTGGGTCACATTATCTCTTCAGATGGGATTAAGATGGACCCAAATAAGGTTAAAGCCATACTCAGTTGGCTGAGACCTCAGAATATTTTGGAACTTCAAATCTTTCTTGGTCTGGCGGGATATTACAGACGATTTGTCAAGGAATATGCTCAGATAGCAGTCCCTATGACAAATCTCCTTAAGGGGAAGGGAAAGGAGTTCATTTGGGAGTCCGCACATCAGGAGAGCTTTGATGCTCTCAAAACAGCCTTAGCTACAGCACCAGTCTTAAAAGTCGTCGACCCCAATCAGCCGTTTGTGGTCGAAACAGATGCTAGCGACTTTGCAGTAGGCGCTGTGCTAACTCAGGGTGGACGACCAGTTGCGTTCGAGAGTAAAAAACTCGAGCCAACACAGACTAGGTATAGTGCCTATGAAAAGGAACTCTTTTCTATAGTCCATGCCCTTAAGACTTGGAGGCATTATTTGTATGGTGCCAACTTTGAGGTCCTGACAGACCATGAGAGTCTCAGATACCTTTGCAATCAACCTGAGCTTAGAGGTCGGAAAGCTCGTTGGGCAGAGTTGATGCAAGAGTTTGACATGTCTATCAGATATAGGCGTGGAAAATTCAATACAGTAGCAGATGCCCTTAGCAGAATGCCTATGATAAACGAGCTGAGTTTTACTCAGATTCGTAATGAGTTACTCGAGTCCTTGAGAGGGAAATGCCAGCATGATGCATTCTTCTCTATTATCTGGAACTCGGTCCAGAACAGACAGTTACAGACTCCAGAACCAGTTCCCGGGGCTGGTGCCAGTTCATCCAAGAATACGGCAGCTTCCGTTGAGGATGATGATGAGTCCGAGTATACGTCATCAGATGACGTTGAGGATTCTGAGCCTGTATTACCCAAGCAAACCCCAGTGGTTGAGGGTCAGTTGACTCAAGGATTCAAATGGAAACAGTATTCCATTCAGGATGAGTACTTGCTCTATAGAGATAGAGTATGTGTCCCCAATTCAGAGGATTATAGGCAGCAGGTCCTATATGAATGTCATGACAATCCTAGCGCGGGACACCCAGGCATACAGAAGACCTATGAGCTTCTTCGTAGGCAATTTTTCTGGCCCAGTATGAAAAAGGACGTCCACCAGTATGTAACCAGTTGCCAGAAATGTCAAGTAAATAAAGCAGAGCGTTTAAAGGCAGGAGGGTTGTTGCATCCCTTAGAAATACCAGCTGGTAAATGGGAGAGTATCTCCATGGATTTTATAGTAGGCCTGCCTAAAACCCAAAAGGGTAATGACGCTATATGGGTCACAGTTGACCGTCTGACCAAAATGGCTCAATTTATTCCGACCAAAACAACCGTTAGAGCTCCAGAGTTAGCGAGGTTGTTTGTAGATGGGCTATTTAAATTGTACGGTCTACCTTCCGGCATAGTCAGCGACCGGGACAGTAAGTTTACTGGAAATTTTTGGAAGGCAGTATTCCATCATCTCCATACTAAACTTAATATGAGTACCACCGACCATCCACAGACGGACGGTCAAACAGAAAGGGTAAATCAAGTGCTGGAGGATATGCTTCGTGCATACGTCAGCAAGAGGCAGACTAATTGGGAGGAGTATCTCTCGACATTAGAGTTTGCTTAAGTACATTTCCGCACACTGAGGATAGGGAGCACTTTTCTTCCACGGTGAGGGGAGACCAGTTCTGGAGGAATGCACAGACATTGTCAGGACTGCTTCGACCACTCTACATTGTGCTCCGCATGGCTGACAGCGAGGGGTCGACACTTGGACTGGTGTATGAGCTCATGGACCGGATTGGACAGTTCCTGCAGCTGCCCATCTTGCAGCCAGAGAGGTAAGCGGTACAGTGTTGCAATTGACCTTTATCTTTTCAGTACTTGCTAGTTTGTTTTTCTGTCAATGTTAAGCTTTTTCGTAATGCCCTAAACCACATGCCCCTCACCTGCAGGATGACAGAGCTGAAGTTCATATGGGAGACGCGGTGGAACTACTTCCACAGGAGTATCCACAGCGTTGCACACATGCTGCATCCCCTCTTCCTCTCTCCGACACAGATCGCAGACAGGGAGCTCGAGGCGATTGGCTTCAGTAAATTCACAGGGTGGGTCCACACATAGGTTTGGATCCTATCAGGCTCATGGAGGAGCTCGCTGCATTTCGTTTCGGCATGGGCACATTCGGCCACCCGGCTGCCCAAGATCCAGAGAGGAGGCAACTACCCATTACCTGGTGGACCATGTTTGGTAGCACATACCCATCTATACAGCGTCTTGCACTGCGTGTCCTTTCTCAGGTATGCATCTCATTTTATCCTCCATTTTTTGTGTTTCGTTGAAGTTTCACCTCTGCCACAATGTGCTGAAGTATTTCAATGCATGCACCACAGGACTGTGCTGCCTCCATGTGTGAGCGTAATTGGAGCACATGGGCACTCATTCACATGAGGAGAAGAAGCCGGTTGTCAGTGAGTCAGTTGGAGCGGTTGGTGTTCTGTAGCACCAACGCACGTCTCGCCAGGAGGCTTCCGACCATTACGAGCGCATTGCAGGTGATAAGCTAATCTTTCATAGCATGTTGGTTGACTCCTGGTATGTTGGTTTCATTTCTTGATAAAGTTGTCTCTCTGACATGCAAATTTTAAACCTTGCAGACGAAGATATCCGATTTGGAGCGCCAGGTTGACTTGCCTACGGACAGCACCCATCCCATGCCTGCAGATGACCTGGGCACACAGTTGATGGCAGAGAGAGAGAGAGGAAGCTTGCCGAGATGAGAGAGAGAGAGCTTGGGCTTGAGCACAGAGAGCCCCCATTGTATGAGGCAGATGAGCCAGTGTCAGAGGATGAGCATGATGAGGATGAGCCCATTCGGGTTGTGTTTGCCAGACCAGAGAGAGATGAGGCAGATTATACAGGTGCAGGGCACACGCCACGGGCAGGGGTCACAGGTGCATCACGTGGCAAAGGTGGGACACATGGCACAGGTTATACCGGCAGACAGGCAGGGCACACAGGGGGGGGCAGTGGCATACCTACCTATGTCGACATGATGGAGGAGGCTCTTGATAGAGGGCAGAGTGGTTTAGATGCCGGTCCCGCAGATGTTTGGATGCGTGCAGCACAGTCATGGCCGTTACTACGACAGCACACCAGAGGAGGCACCTGATGACTTTCATTGCACAGATTGGGAGGCCATGCAGGGTCTACAGGGTGCACATGATGAGGCACGGGATGAGGCTTGGGTTGATTCAGGGGTTGGTGCACAGGATGATTCAAAGGTTGGTGCACAGGATGATTTAGAGGCTGGTGCACAGGATGAGTCCCAGAGCCCAGAGCATTTGTATTCGGATGCCCAGCTGGCCGACTTGGTTGCCACATTGGATTCAGAGGCCCAGCAGATGCCGAGTGTCAGGGCGCCCCCATCATCTCTTGCCAGCATGCCATACACAGAGTCCCAGCCAGAGCAGCCGCATGAGGTGCCTACAGTTCCTCCAGCTCCTCAGAGGGTGTATGTGCGTCGCACAGCTCTTCCACTGCCACCGATGCCATTTAGGCCTGCAGCCCCTCCATCGCCGTCCACTTCTGCAGCACCAGGTCTCCATGGCAGGCCACCATCTGTGCCCAGGTTTTCTCTTGCAGCGCCCACATCCACAGTGGCTCCTCCAGTGGCAACACCCACGTCACATCCTCCTCCTTTGGCAGCACCCAGGATGTACCAGTACCGGCCACCACAACGCCCCTTTCAGTACATATTGCCACTGTACTCGCCTCCTGCACAGCCAGTTCCTCCACCTGCAGCAGCCCCACGGGCACACACTCCACGAGCTCATCCTCCTCGCTCAGTTGCACAGGGAGTTCCCACTTTTGCTTCCCTATCCCAGCCGGCCTCAGCTTGGGCCCAGCCTAGCCAGCCAGGTGATTTGCATGGGGGTGACGAGGCATTGACAGCTCCTCTTGTCCGCAAGAGACCAGGCAGGCCCAAGGGTGCACCGAACAAGAAAGGCAAGGCACAGAAACTGCCAGGGAGGAGAGGACGACCACGCAGGGCTCCAGGTACAGGTAGAGGTGCAGTATCACAGCCAGTTGGAGCAGGTGTTGTTGGTTTGGCCTGCTTGGAGGCTGATGCGGAGGCTGATTGGGAGGATGAGGATGACGAGTCTTCCCCCTCGGATACACAGCCCATGCCAGTTCCAGACAGGCAGAGATATCGGCTGCGAGAGTCAGCTCGGGGCCCTGAGTTGTCTCCAGAGCATTCGTCTGAGTCAGAGCTAGAGCATTGATTGTGGCTCTGTTGTTTTAGTTTCAGTAGTTTGTCTCTAGCAGACGGTCTACCATTGTACTCAGATGATTTTTCACATTATATACAGTGTTTGGCCTACATTATTTGCTGCACATTGTGCGTATGTCGCTCTGTACATGTGATGCTTTATTTTATGTCGAAGAATTCTATGTGCGTATCTGAATCCTATTTTCATTTAATTTCATTTGAAGTGAATGCTAGCTTCACATATATGCACCTACATCATGAGCACAACAATCACCCCTACACCCCAAACGACATTTCATAAACACATGTAATACATCTGCATTTAGAAAAATTACAGACATTGCATCTTACATGACCAGGCTCATGTTGCACAAAAAATAACTATGTATATATTCAACCGTTGTATCAGGATAACATCACATATACTGTCATTTTTTTAAGCAGCCATCTAGTTATTTGCTGCACCATAAACTGCCGAAAACTACATAGCAACAGTCCGCCACATACGGCTGGACCTCATCTATTCTAAACATCCCTCACTAATCCTCCACCGACTCCTCGCCCTCGTCTGGTGCATTGTTTTGTCGCTCTTGCTCTGCCTCCCGGTTAGCCCGAGCTGCCTCCTGGTTAGCCCGACGTCTGGCCGCCCTTTCCCTGACCATGATGAGCTGCCGTCGTGTGAAATTCATTCCGATCTGCTCATCCAGATCCAGCTCGACAGCGGGGACAGGATCCACAGCGGGGGCGGGTGGCTCCGGTTCCGGATTTCTCTGTCGAGTCTGTCGCAGCATCTCTCGGATATCTGCCTCTTGCTTCCGATGCCTCTCGTTGAGCCTTCGGATATCTTCCTCAAGCTTCCTCCTGGCTTCGCCCTCGGGCTTCGGTGGTATGCGCTCTGCCATCTCGATCGACCTTCTCCTCACAGCACCCTGGTCCTTGAACACCCTCTCACAGCACCCTGGCTCTCAAACAGCCTCTCACAGCCTGTCACCGGCTCTCGCTTGCTCTCTCACTGTCTATCACTAGCCCTCTCACAACCTCTGAAAATGCCGACCACAATGGCATTGTGAGTGCCTATTTATCTCCACAGCCTGATCGGCCATGTGGATCCCCATCATCCCTCCATGTGCCTCTGTACCAACCCCCATGTGATGCTCCCCCTTGTGTTGGTCTCCCATTGGGCCCATGGTCTGCTCACCCACAATGCCCATGTGCCTCTGTACTTGCCCCCATGTGATGCTACCCCCCTATGTTGGTCTCCCATTGGCCCCTCGGTCTGCTCACTCGCAGTGCCCATGTGCCACTGCAACAGTCCCCTGCATCATGTACTGTACCCTCTTTTTATACATCCAAAACCCCCTTTTTTTACTTTTTTTTGTCCTTTTTTGGTAGTTAATATGCAAAAAAAATTACTAAAAATATATTAAAATATAAAAAAAGTATTAAAAATGGTACCGCCCTGGTACCGCGGATCCCAGGGCGGTACCGTACCGGCGGTACCACTAATATGGTACCGGCGGTACCATACCAGCGGCACGACGAGGTACTATGATATATATATATATATATATATATATATATATATATATATAAACTCTACAACAAATCAAAGGTTGAACCTGAGTTGGCTAATTCTTTTGGAAAAATGGGTGATTCAAACATTCAGCCCCATAAACATTATTTCACAAGAACTAAGAATGACAGAAAAGGGATCTATCGGTGCATGTCAACACGATCATTGTTGTCTATCCTCTAGCTTGCAATGAATGTGGAGCAAGGTGCAGCTAGTGATGTCCCATACTCTGCAATTTAGTTGCTATTTGATTGCTAATTATTTGCGATTTAGTCACACTAAAGGTAAATAACGTCAATAGTAGAAGCTAAAGAGTTCCCTTGAAGTGACTACATACCCTAGCTTGGGGTGAGACCCTAGTTGTTGGAAGGTGTTTCTTTTTTCATTCCTTTCAAATTAAGCTTTTGCTTGAGCAAAAATTTTAGCATGGCTAGTCTTGGAAAGAGTCTGTTGGGTGAATCAAGTACACTTGATGGCACTAACTACAGAGGTGTGGAAGTTCAATATGCTTAAACATTAAAAGACAAGAATTGTTGGGAGATAGTCATAGGTAGAGAGCCTATACCTACATCTGAACCTGAATCAAAGGACTACACAAGCAAAAGATAAAAGGCACATAGGGTTATCAAACTTTTTGTCAAATACAACATTATTCCTCACATTTGCAATGCAAGGGATGCATTGGAAGCTTGGGGCATTCTTAGGGCTATGTATGAAACAATGGATTCAGCTAGGCTTGTTTATTTGCAAAACAGGTTACAAACTCTCAAGATGGAAACAAGTGCACCAGTTATTGATGACATTGCAAAGGTCAAGGACCTTGTGGACCAAATTGCTTAAGGAGAGGCAGTAAGTGATAGGAGTATTGTTTCCATAGTCTTGAATAGTTTATCATTCAACTATCAAGATTGTGTGATGTCCCTTTCATCTAGGGAGAGACTCCCAACCTTTGGGGAGTTATGTTGTCTTCTATAACAAGAAAAGATGAGAAAGAAGAATCTTTCTAGAAGGGAAGATAATCCAAAACATGCATTCCAAAACATGCATTTGCTAAGAAGAAGCAAAAAGTTTTGAACAAAGGCAAAGGCAAGGGAAAGAACTCAAAGAAAAACTTGGAGCAGCAAGTGTCCTAGTTGCAGATTGGAGAGGAGACAAGCACCAATTCCTCATCTACACTCAGGAGCCTCGAAGGGCAATTGTGACTATTGTGGAAAATATGGGCATTTCACTTTGAATGCCAAAAGAAGCAAAGTGATCAAAAAAGGGTAAGAACCAATAGGGTCACTTTGTTGATAAAGTTGCAAAAGAAGAGCAATATGGACTTGATCCATTCACAGCAGCCCTATCATCAAAATCCATGTTTGGTGAATGGTACATTGATTTCGTCTCGAAGTAGCTGACACCTCATAGCCATTGGTTCAACACATATGAGGAGACAAGTGATGGTTTATCTTGGAGACAACTCTCTACATGAGGCGAGGGGCAAAGGCACAATTTTAGTCGGAAGTCATCAGGAAAGGTGAAGGTAATAATCAAGAGTGTGTTGCCTAGTACCAAGGTTGGCCAAGAACTTGCTATCTCTTGGTGCCATTACCAAACAGAACATGCTGGTGATATTTGATGAATCTACCTATTTGGTGAAAGACAAAGATCAAAGCTTCAAGGTGGTAGCCAAGGAAATGCAAGAAGGGGGTCTTTACAAGCTTTACACAGCCATTCCTAGTCAAGAAGCCAAGGATTCTAATCGGGCAAGCTTTGGCATGAAAGGTATGATCATTCACACTATCAAAGTTTAAAAGTATTGAAAAAGATCTTTCTAGCATTAAGTCTTCGTCAGATGCATGTGAGGTTGTGCACTGGGGAAACAACAAAGACAAAAATTTCTAAAGGGAAAAGTCACAAGGGCCAAGGGCATTCTTGAGCTTGTGCATTCACATTTGTGTGGTTCCATGCAGACTAGATCAACAGCAGGGGGTACTATTTCATGATTTTCGCAGATAACTTCTCACTGAAGTGTGAATCTATTTTCTTAGACAAAAATCTGAAGCATTGAAATACTTTAAATGGTGAAAGCTTTGGTGGAGAATCACACAAGAAAGAAGATAAAAACTCTCAGGTTCAGATGCAGGTGGTAAATACATTTTTAATAAGTTCAAAGGCATTTGCAATGCATGTGGGATAAAGAGACAATATGCCACTCCACGTACATGTTAGAAAACTGACTTGATCATACAAGTAACTCAAGACAAGATTCCTATGTGCTGAAACAATAGCCAAACACATGAGAGAGAACACAAGCCATGGAAACTCCAACTATGTCCCACTGCAAATGAGCTAGGGCGCACTACATACTTATAGGCTTTGGTCTATGCCGAAAAGCAAAAGCAAAAGCAGCCTAAAAGCAATTTCCTAATTAATGTCTTTATATATCGTAAAAGCGCCAATACCTACCTATAGCAAAACTTGTGCTCCTAATGAAGCACTATAATCTCGGAACTTGTCTAACTAAACTCTAACTTGAATTTTACTAAATATAGGTAAAGGCCCCTAGAATTAGCAGACAGGCATGGCCCAATAATCCTAAATGACAACATTAGGGGTAATAATGTGAACATTAACTCTAAACTCCCCCTTAATGTTTACATTGGGGGAGTTTAGAGTATGCATGTGTATCCTCCATGAAGCCCATGTAGCGAAGATCCTCAACTCTGATGTAGAATCCACGATCAACTCTGATCTCAATGTCTTCATTACTTGATGTAGAATTTCCTTTGTATGTCGATGTAGAATTCCTTCATATGTCGATCCTTTTCATATGAACCTACTTCATATGATTTCCCAATGTCTTGCTTTAGTCACTACCGCACTATCATGATTGGGCATGTTCTAGCGAAGCTATATGGCACTATACTTCATTCTGTTGTGAGTTCAGAGGCGGAGACTAGGAGACTACATGCTATGGGTCAGGCAGGTTTTCGAGTCTACTATAGATCACATCTTCACGTTACGGGCCTTGATTGAGGAAGCTAATAACAGGAAAGAGAGGGTTTATTGCTGCTTTGTGGACTTCATGAAAGCCTTTGATTTTGTTCCTTGCTCCTCCGAGATCTTGGCATCTCCACTGACATCATTTTGGCTGTGACGGCTCTTTATGAGCGCATCCTGGGATGTTTCCGACATAGTAGTGGCATTTCTGATCATATTTGGAGCACTGTTGGGGTGAAGCGGGGCTACTCTCTTTCACTGGTCCTCTTTGGCCTATATATTGGTGAGTTGGAGAGAGTCATTTCACAGTGTGGTGGTACTGGTTGCAAGCTTGGTGATATCTCGATTGCTATCCTTCTTTATGACGATGATGTGGTACTAGTCTCACCGACCAGGGAGGGCCTACAGCGACAGTGGGATTGCTTATAGAAGTTCTGTACCAGATGGGGCCTAGGAGTGAACATTGGGAAGACTAAAGTTATGGTCTTCAAAACTTCTCGAGCATTCATGCGGCGACAAGAGCTCACTTTTGATGGACAGGTTCTAGAGGTGGTCTCTTCTTATACATACTTGGGGATCCTTTTCTCGGGTCCTAGTCAGACAGGCCGCTACCACTCGACTTGGAAAGGGGCATGCCTCCCTTGTTCAGCTAGAGCGGTTCTGTTTTTCGAAGTCCATCTAGGATGCTCGTAGTAAGTGTTGACTCTTTTATACCATTGTCACCCCCACGGCTCTATATGCGACAAAGACATGGCGTACAGGTCTCCCCTCTTCACACTGGGCCAGTCTTTCACGATTACAGACCACCATGTTAGCTCGGTTGATTCGAGCGAAGCCTTCTGTTCCACATGAGATTCTTCTGGTCGAGTTTGTGGTTCCACCTATACAGATCGAGGCAGCTCTCCAGCTCATCACATATGTTCAGAAAGTACAGGCATTGCAGATACAAACAGACGATACACACAGATTGCACTATCCTCCTCGCACTATCTTCATGATCAGGGCTATAGATTATCATGGTTCTCTCAGGCATCTCACCACCTACTTGAGTCCCTTGGTATCTCCATTACAAAGTTTCCCTCAGGCACTCATCAATATATCAGACGATTTCTTTATCGAGCATATCCGGAGCAGACTTGGAGTGAGTTAGGGGTTAAGCTTGATTTCTACTGGACCCACTTTCTTGAGCTAGACGCAGCAGGGCCTATCACATTGCCTCAAATTCACATTGGGCCAACTCAGGGTGTCTTCGCACCAGCTGGCTATTGAGACTAGGAGGTTCCACAATATTCCTAGAGAGAAGCGGATTTGCCAGTTAGTTGCTCTTTAGGTGAGGTGGAGTCTGAGGAGCAATTATCTTCAAATGCCCTGTATAATATGAGATCAGAGGGAGATACCACTGTCTGTTTCAAGACATGCTCACCACTCTACGATCTCCCGGTGTGTCACTCTTATGATACGAGAGATGTTCATATTGCGGCGAGATCTATGCGGGACATCTCAATATTTTACCACTCATCCATTGATTACCTATTCCTTCTCTAGACGGAGATCACGAGACACAGAGCCTGATGATGATGATGATGACGATGATGATGATGATGATGACGATGACGATGATGATGGCAGCTTACATGCTCACAGAGATCAGAGACAATGTACTGCTCATCACCACTTTGCTTCCAAGATCACTAGACCTCCTATGCAAAGACACACTTCTCATACTCATAGACCACGTCAGTAGACTCTAGCGCTTCCCCATGTTGCAGCTCACATTACATCTTTCTATAGCATCAGCACAGACAGGACCTCATGACATTGATACATCTATTATGTAGACACACTCTCATTTTCGCATTTATCTTAGTTTGTATTAGATGTTTCTTTATTACAGCTTCGGAGATGTTTTATACGCTCCCATTGTTATTGCATACTTGACATGTACTTCATTAGTCTTATATGCCTTTTGGCATGGAAAAGGCATTAATAAAGCTTTCTCTCTCTCTCTCTCTCTCTCTCTCTCTCTCTCTCTCTCTCTCTCTCTCTCTCTCTCTCTCTCTCTCTCTCTCTAGAAATTCATTCTCTTTTGTGCTTCAGCAATTTCCCTTGTGTTTGATGTTTTCCATAGCTAAGTGTTTCAAGGTTTCATGGTTGATCTTGTATTGCAATTAAGATACTCCATAGTAGGTCTTGCAATTTATCAAGATCATCATTCAAAAATATGTGGGTACCTCAGATCTTGGCTCATTGCCTAAGAGCTTTTGCACGATGGTCCTCTGAATCAAAGTTGATGATAGAAGTGGTGTTTTCCTTTATGCTTCTCCAAGCCTTCTCTATCCCTATACTCATCAGCCAATGTGATGTCGAAAACACATCTAGTCTCCTATAGGGCACCCTGGGTGTGCAAGAATGCCTCATATTATGATGTAAAGGCCTCTGCTTGCCCACAATTCTTCCTCAAATAAGGTAGCTGAAATCACATCTAACATAGATGCCTTGCCCTTCCCGGAATTTTTTCATACTACAATAGCCCACAATCCAGTTTCTTCCTGGCATTGCTCTGGTTTGCTCTCTAGAGCTTGAAACTTGGTAGAGGCATCCAGTGTTGGGACCTTTCCACAAAGGACTTCAAACTCTTGTTGTAGATTAGCCACCACATCTTGAAGGATAATGATCTTCTTCATCAATTTAGATGGCAGGCAAATCCTGGATTTGTCTTTGGGTGGATTCTGGGATCTCAGTACACCTAACATTGCAAAAAGGCATACAACCTTTAGAATGGCAGAGTACGCTTAACAAAGTTTTGGATCATATACTCCACAACATCCTACTTATACCATCAATGCTTAAGATTAGGTGTAGGCCACATGCTTTAAAATGCTTTTGTATCCTTCTACAACCAAGAATTTCACACAACAATTCGTCAACTTTCGAGTGAGACTTAAACAGACATTGATGTGGATCCAAGAGGCACAGGCATTTTGAGTGTTTGTTAGATCTATTTACAAAATTAGTGTTATGTCAAGAGACTACCTCACGTTGGAATTCTTGAGGGCCCTGAAATCCATCCTCTTTGAGAACTTTGATAGCTACTGTCATGTGATGCAGCTTACCCTTATACACAATCCCATAACCACCTTCTCCTAGCTTCAGGTCGTCAGAAAAATTATCAGTTGCAACTTTGAGTTCTTCATAATCGTATTCCCTAAATTTCTGTTGTGCCAATTGCAAAGCTTCTATGGCTGCCTTACGTGCTTCAGTCTCTTCTAAGTACCTTGTTTCAGCTGCCTTCCTCAGTTGAGCTTCTAATCTTGCTGCCTGTCTTGCAAGCTGTGCAGCTGCTAATGCTTTATCAAGTTTCCTTGACTCCTCTGTGGCTAGCTCCCTTGCAATATCTGCAGCCTTCAGAGCTTCCCCTCGCTTTTTTGCTTCCTCTAACCGTTTAGCAGCAAACTCTTCAGCCTGTAGCATGCATTAGTTTTCTAGATTTGCCATCAATCAAATGAATAATCGTATACACTCATTGCTCCAAAACCAGATGAACAAACCAAATAACCCAGGATGTAACAATCAGCTTCATGTATTAGAAGCTCCATTCAAGGCTAGAGTTTCCAGCTGGTTAAAAATTTAAAATAACCACGTAAAGGAAGGTTAGACCTAGAGCAGTTATATGTATGTGTTTGAGACTAAAGAGCAACAACCGCAATGAGTACATAATGAACCTCACAATTACACCTTGCTACAGTGTTTAAAAACGTAGACTGCTCCCTGGGATTTCAACATTAATCCGTATTTTCAAGTTTAATCACCTTTTCAGCTGCCCATATAGCAGCTTTCTCAGCTTTGATTCTATACATGGTTTGAATATCCGCATCTTTTCGTGCCTTTTCTGCAAGATGAAGTGCTTGATCAAGCTGTTCTCTTAGCATCTCGACCTTCTGTATACAAGCAAATGTTGGTCATTATTAAGCCAAATGGACTACACCTTCAAATATTAAAGCATTTGCATTTAAGATACTTGTATATCATACTGTTACACACGTTAAAAAGTCAAATCCAGAACCACCAGTCTGAGAATTTCATACTTTGAGATAGCTTGTCAAATGACTGTACTAAACTTTTCTCAGGCTGATCTAGAAAGAACAAGGAATCAAATTCTATATGCTTTTTGGTCCAGGCTCCAGATATGTTCCTGATTCACTGCAGAATAAGCTTCTGTATGTGCACATTTTCCAATACCAGCTGGTGAAGTTGGCCTTCATAAATACTATCGAGTTTTCAGGACCCTAATTTATAACAAGAATAAATTCATATAGCATGAGTATGAAAACCCCATTGATGAGCTATCTGATTTCTTCAAGAAAAGTCATGAATGACCTACACATTGTAGCAAGCATCCCACCTCTTCATAGGTTTCAGGTGATAACCGACTCGGCATCCCCATTGGAGTTGAAGATGGAGAATCATGAGACAGGAGCATTGCCTTATTAGCAGGTTCTTGTGAACCTTCTTTCTCTGATAGAAGGTAGAGTTTCTGATTCGATTGAACATGAGACTTACGATGTGAGATGAAACTCCAATCACTACAGCTTCTTGTTGCAGTCGAAAAATCCTCATGCACTTTCAGTTTATGATGGTGTGGATGTAGAACTTGCCCTCTGGAACACTGTTGACAACTGCTGTGCACTCCCTGTGATGCTGTGCTATCAGAATGTTTCCAAAGGCTTTGATCAATGCCAGTAGCTTGCGAACAACAGGAAAATGGAGAAAGCTGGGACTCTGAGTCTTCATGAAGGTCCTCACTCCTCAGATCACTCAAATATGACTGCAAATCTTCTTCCAAGAAATCTCGAGTAGTCGTGCTTTCCCTCGGCCTCTGTCCAATATTCCACAGCCGCGAACTCCCTAGCGGAGAGATGAATAACTGGTTTTCATTTGATCCAGTAAAATTTGCATCAGGTGCTAAAGCAGAGTCATCCAAACGATTCAATAAGGTAGTGGCATGTCTCTTCTGCAAAGACAGCAGTTGAGAAGAGCTATCCCAGGTCTTGGAGAGTTTAGCTGTTGCTTGCTCAAACCATCTGGCTTTACTGTGCACCTCAATCTCACCTGGCATGTGTAGCATGTTAAGAGTCAAGTCTCTCTCTCTCTCTCTCTCTCTCTCTCTCTCTCTCTCTCTCTCTCTCTCCTTTTTCAGCCGTCTTAGTTGACATGGTTTTGCATACTTATATACTTGCACTTACTTTATCATCTCCCATATTTATTTTCTATGAGAGTAGAGCAGAGATCTACCTATTAGTTTTTTATCTCGTAGATGTTTGTTTTATTGGAGGCATTTATATGCTCCTTTTAGTGTTTATCACACTTGAGATGTACTTATTTGGTCTTATATGCCTTTTGGCATTAAAAGACATTAATAAAGCTTTCTTTCTATGTGGATTTTCTATTTGCAGGATCAGTTTTCGCCAATGCAACAAAGATTTAAACTCATGTCTGACACTTACCTTGCGATGGGCTACTCAAAGAATGGTGATACAAGCTTGTTGCAACAAGCGCATTGGATACGTCTGACGCTGAGCTCTTAGACTTTGATAATGAAGAGTGAAATTTTGCATCCTTCACTAAATGCAACCTATGTTTTGAAATCAATAATACGTCGCAAAATGCTGGGGCTTCCTTTGATACACGCACTGATAATCCTGGCCGCATCAATTTCCTGTAAATGCCATACATCAATAATTTAACATAGTAGTCAAAACACACTACCATGATACTATAGCAGGCATCTTTAGAATTTAAAAAGTAGTAAGCTGTCTGGATGGTTTCAAATTGCCATTAACATATGCATGGTAGAATCTGAACAGTCTGAGTAAACGCCATATGAAGCAAGTGAATTGGAATGAGAGCTCGTTTCGACCCTTCCAAGCCATAGTGACCAGGGAACGTGGGAACGTGACTTTTTCGATGGGCCACGTGTTCCTAGCGACTCAAAAACAAGATAAATGAAGGACAAAGCCTTGGGATCGTGATTGGGAACATGTTTCCTGGTCACAGTTTCTACAAAGACTCAAAAACAAGATAAATGAAAGAGGATTGTTTATATATTGTGTAATTTCAATATACAAAATTCTATAAATTTCAAATTTTGGTGTGTATGTGAATGTTTTGATTATATGTTATTATGTTGACGTGACATTCCTGTTCCAGTTCCCATTTTTCCAGGGATGCTTTCCACGCGTTCGGACGCAGGGTCCACTTCCTTAGTAGTGAGCCATAATTCAAAGGAAAAGAAACATCTCTCTCTGAATAAGGCTTTTGTACAAATGATTTATTTTTTTAGCAAGTGTGATTCATTGTTTCTTGCAAAGTTACTAAACTGATCTCTGATAGTAAGAAGCCTTAGTACCTTCCGTGCAAGAAATCACACTTTTAAAAGCAAGAATACCCTTTTCGTTGGATGCCTATCTCAATTTTTGTGCAATTTGTGAGGACTAGATTTCCTGAGTCAAAGATTCTTTTTTTGCAAAGAAGCATTGGAAAGATTGGCAGTACAATCATTAATTCATAAAAAACCAAACTATGAATTTTATGGTAATTGTTTCTAACAAATGACTACTCAAAAGGAGTGAACTTTTTGCCTCTTCAAAAGGTCGCAAACACAAGTCATTGTTTAGAATGCAGTTTTTTTTAGCATATAATAAGAAATCCCATAATTGTTACAACCAAAGTAAAGTTTCCGTCCTATTCAAAATCGGCTAAATCGGCCTATTCAACCTTTTCGAGTTCCTAGGTGGGTTTTCGAATTGGCGAATCAGTTTTAGGGTTTCAAAACTCAAATTTTTACCAAAGCCAAAAACATGGTTGCATAATGTGTTGATGATAATAGTCTATCATGATTGACTTATAAGCATTAAAGATTCCATATTTTAACGATTAACCATTTGAACCTTACCCAATACGTGTTTAATGTTACCTGACATTTGTGACCTATATTAAGTATACTTTTAGGGTTTGAACTTTAACATAGTAAACAGGATGTCAATGTTAGAGTTAATGTTCACATTATTACCCCTAATGTTCTCATCTAGGATTAATTAGGATTATTGGGCCATGCCTGCGTGCAAAATCTAGGGGCCCTTACCTATATTTAGCAAAGTCAAGTTAGACTATAGTTAGACAAGTTCAAGATTCTAGTGCTTGATTGCTTTTAGGCTGCTTTTGCTTTTCGGCATAGACCAAAGTCTATAAGTATGTGTCTATAAGTATATAGTACACCCTACCTCATTTGCAATGGGACATAGTTGGAGTTTCTCATCACTTGTATTCTTTCTCATGTGTTTGGCTATTGTTTCATCACAATAGGAATCTTGTCTTGGGTAACTTGTATGAGCAAGTCAATTTTCTAACATGGTATCAGAGCGTGGTTCAAGATTCGAGAGAACAAGGAGGTACTCAATGAACGGAGTCAATCATCACATGCAGGTTGATCCGACTATCTTCAAGGTGTGGAGGTGGTGTCCCTAGCCAGCTCTCACGTTTGATCTTCATCTACAACGGTGGCAGCTTTGTGAGAGGATCTAATGCGACAAGGAGAAGGGTTGTGCTGCAAGAGGAGATTATGAAATCTGCCTCAAATTTCAGGTTGTTGTAGGAAAGCAAAGTGTGGAGACAACGTTGTCATAAGCACAATGTGGAAAAAGATAGGATTGTTGATTCGTTGGAGAACATTTACAGGCTGATCGCTGACCTATTTGCTACTGCCTCCAGGGTTGTTTTCTGATCTGAGACTTGATTGCTGCAAGGAACCTGATTTCTGAGCTCGCTGGAATCAGATCGATGGCCGAATCTGATTGTCTGAGTCTATATACTAACTTGGAAGCTGCTATAGAACAGCTGCCTACTGCCAAATTGTTGCCTACAATACTTGATCGCTGTTGGCTGCTGGAGACTTACAGGAAAAAGAAAAATACATGAAACAAGAAGAAGACGAGGGAGATGGCAGGAGAAGACAATCAATGATCACAGTATCACTAAAGCTGTAGAAGCACATGCCAACCAGCGTACTGAGGGAAGGTCAACTTCAAAAGTTCTAAGATTGGACAAGGTTTTCTCGAGGTTGGAATCGACAAAGGTACAAGCTCTAAAAGGGAGTTGCATGAGAAGTATAGACCATGGGTCTATATAAGTAAATCTATATTAAAGAGGATGTTTCATTGATTAACAGTTTCTTATCATGGTGGCAAATGATAAGTTCATTGTTACAAGTGACAGGGTGGCAAGTTGTGTGGTCATTCGGTTTGGTTTTTATCCAAGTCATAGTAGCTTATTTATGTGGTAGAAACTTTCTTGTCTATCTAAACTAACATCACTTGAAATTTATGATTAATCGAAGTGATTGTTTGTTGTGGTTGTCAAGTAATTCCTGGATAGCATCCAAGTCATACTTGATTGTTAATGTGGTGGTACCAAGTGAGATCAATTCTACTAGGAAGATCTGTTTCGAGTTGGAGAAAAGTTGTTTCTTCAAGTTCTTGAATCTATCCAAGTTCATATTCTGTCATGTGGGGGGGGGTCCAATAAGATTTGGAAGATTAGGTTGTTGGTTAGCTGTTGAAAATCAACAGTACAGGTTGTTGTTTAGCCTCAAGAAAAACAACAGGGTTCATTTTTATGAATTGACAAGTTATTGATCAGCCTTAGAAAATCAATATGACGTCTTCTTAAGTGAAGCGGGTTCCTTCAAGGAAGATGGAGCTTTGCATATGACACAGTGTCAGGACAATAGATGCCATGATGAGATGCTTTCCAGGTTGGAAAGTTGTTTGGAGAAAGTGACTCTATGTGTGAAATAGAGGTAAGAGATTCCATCGAGAAGATAGTGTCAAGTGCTTTGTGTGAGAAAGTATTTGAGGAGGAGTATCAGTTACTTTGTGTGAGGAAGTATTGCATACGTTTTATCTTTCCATTGGTGCTCTGTTACTTGCATATTTGGTTTGGTTCATGGATGACATTCTATTTGTATCATTGTTGGAGAGTGGTTGAAGACAGGAATGCAAACATGAAGTGTATATCCAAGGGGAGTAGTTCAAGCTAAGTCCATCAAGTGCATCACATGTAATAACTAATGAGAGTACCAGGATAATGGAAGTGGATTCAATTCAAGGAATCGACACAAGTGGAGCCAACTACTTATGAAATACAGGTTTCTAACATGGGGTGTTGATGCATGAGATTTGATGTATATTTGTAGATCTATTTCCTACTTATGGTTGTCATGATGGTGTTATGGTAATCAAAGAGGATCACATTTTCTCTATGAATGTTAGTGAGATCCTTATATGTTTGTGGTAGCCTGGAAGATATTGAAAGAGACCAAGGGAGTCAAAATCTTCAGGCAAAGTTCTCAAAGTTATGGCAAAGGTTAATCATGTTCTCATAATTTGATTCAGGGGGAGTCATAGTTCTTTGATTCAAAGGAAGTCAAGGAATCGGGTGATATGTTGTACTCATGGTGGTCACACATATACACTAAAGGGACATGAAGACTAAAGGAAGATACATACAAAGGAAGTTCTACATTGAGTAATGAAGACGTTGATCATGGATTCTACATCAAAATTGAGGATCTTCATTACATGGACATCAAGGAGGACATATGTGCATACTTATGCATAGTTGTTATTAACATTGTAAACATTAAGGGGGAATGTTAGAGTTAATGTTCACATTGTTACCCCTAATGTTGTCATATA
Organism: Diphasiastrum complanatum; assembly: GCA_029204225.1. Lineage (NCBI taxonomy): Eukaryota > Viridiplantae > Streptophyta > Lycopodiopsida > Lycopodiales > Lycopodiaceae > Diphasiastrum > Diphasiastrum complanatum. The sequence continues at coordinate 35,297 of MU832147.1, read as the reverse complement.
GGATTAATTAGGCTTTGGGCCATGCGTGCGTGCTAAATCTAGGGCCCCTTACCTATATTTAGTAAAGTCAAGATAGACTATTGTTAGACAAGTTCAAGATTCTAGTGCTTGATTTGGAGCACAAGTGTTTTGCTATAGATATGTGTTGGTGCTTTTACCTTAAATAGAGACGTCAATTAGGCAATTGCTTTTAGGCTGCTTTTGCTTTTGCTTTTCGGCATAGTCCAAAGTTTATAAGTATGTGGTGTGCCCTACCTCATTTGCAATGGGACATAGTTGGAGTTTCTCATCACTTGTATTCTTTCTCATGTGTTTGGCTGTTGTTTCATCACAATAGGAATCTTGTCTTGGGTAACTTGTATGAGCAAGTCGATTTTCTAACAGTCAAACCATAGATGCACACACACACACACAACGCGAGCGCCTCTCGACTCTAAATTCTACACAATGCACTTCCACAAAACTATTTGCAAACACAAGATTCTAAATTTAAAAAGATGATTGATCCATCAACTCTCTCTCTCTCTCTCTCACATCAGGTTTTCTGATAGAGGACATTTTTTACTGGTATCAATGCCAGGACTGGATCACAGCAAACTTCATTTCAAGATGTGGAACAGGATCCTTTACGTATCAGAGCATTAGATAGCGATGAGCTTGGGCTTTTGAGACATTCTGCAGATGAGGACGGGCCTATCACAAGTTATGGAGAGTACTTTTTACAGTTAGGAGAAGCCCACGAGCTTGCCATTTTCAACAGCCTCACCAAGTGCCTTCTTCCAGTGCTTTCACTTGTCATCCTCACAGCGGCAGCCATAGTGTGATAGACCACCTCATGGGATCATCCTCTCTTCTCCCTCATATTACTGCCTTCACCATCACACCGTACATGTGCTACTCTATCTAGTCAGTCATTTCTTTCTTTCCATTTAGGAACACAACCCATGGTCACTCATACTTCCCAACCATCTTTTCCTCATGCCACAAAATATCGCTTTAAGAACTCATACATTCCCGCTTATCTAGCGTCCGGATAATCAGATCTCTAAGCTCTTGTGACGTTGTGACCTGTCGTATCAAGATTCAATTTTCAAAACAAAATTTACAGAAATTAGAATGACATTATGAGTCATGACTCATGACCCAAGTTTAAACAGACTGCATAGTACATACTAGTTAGCAGTTGCCAGTAACTACAGTTAAAACTTAAAGTTTAAACAGGTAACAAACTACATAGTACATACTACAGTTAAAAGTTAAAACTTAACTTCAGGAATCAGAAACTTGAAACTTGAAACTAGATTCTAGAATCCATAATATATCATGATTCATGAATCATAACAAAATAGTAAATACAAATGCCAGGTGCCTCATGAGTCCGGTCACCAATGTAATGCGCGATGTGTCTGATGATAAATCGTGATGTGTACATATGTCATACTACACTGTAAATACTAAACAGCTCAAGAGTCAATGCTCATCTAGTGACATGAACATCGTAGTGTCATCTACAGACTAGTAACTGGTAACTACAATGATCTAATGTACATACTACAATCATCTGAAGACTGACATCAATGAGCACTAAGCAGGGCCCAGGCTGCAGTGAGCACTCTAAGCTCTCCTACGCCTGAGTCTCCTCCCACTCGCCGGTGGTGCTGTGGAGCCTGTTGTGGCCTCTCGAGTGGTAGGCTCAGCTGCGAAATCCTCATCAGAGGCAGAGGTATGATGCCCCTCATCCTCATCCCCGCCCTCCTCGGACTCCTCATCCTCATACTCCTCCTCCTCTGAGGACTCTGACCCTGACGATGCCTCAGACTCAGACTCGTCCTCGGGGCTATGAGCACGGGAGCTGCTAGCCTCTCCTGCCCTCCTCCTACGCTCTCCTCGAGTGACAGGCCCTGCACAGTGCACACAAAGAGGGACAAACGTGTTATTGCTTGCAAATTAGTAAATTACAATTTACGATAATTAGTAACTTCAACCTTCAAAAATGTAATTCAAGACCTGTCACCTTACCATTAGACAATCCTAATTTCTCACCTGCACTCTGCATGGCCTCCTGATGGAGGAATGCGTACATGTCCTCCTGTGACTGGTCTCTCGGTGGCAACTCTGGAACCTTTGCCACATCGATCAGATTGGGATTAACCTACGCACATGTCACAATGCACATTGAAATCAAGACAATTTAACAAAATTTGGAGGGCCGAGTCCTGACAAAAGTTAAAATTAAGCTACATAGTACAGTGACCAGTCTAGTATCTACTATCATGTATCTACTAATTGCCAATTGGGTCCTGCCACCTGGGATGATGGATCACATGTTAGAATTTAGAAATTATAATTTATGGTGTACAGTTACCTGGATAGGCTCTGCGGTGGTCTGGAGTCTACCCAAAAGTCTCAGGTTGGCGTGTACGTACACCAACCTCTCCAATTGCGCTGGTGATAGTCGATTCCTCTTCTTCGTGTGACTCATGGAATGGACACTCCAGTTCCTCTCACAAGCGACTACAGTGCAGTCCTGTGAGAGAATCCTGATGCCAAGGCGACGCAATTTGGGGGCATCAACCCCAAACTTCGACCACCATGACACGGGACGTAGCTGGCCTGAATCAGAGTTCAAGGGGCAGTTAGTACTTACTACTAGCAACTTGCAAGATGCAACCAAGTTCCAAGTTCCAACAAGTTACAATATGATTGACTAACTGTGCAGTAAAATGTGAAGTAACAAGTTTAAATTGTAATGGACCATGCCACATGGTCAGTTTATTACCCTCTCTCGAAAGCGCCGGGCCAGTGGCGAACTCCAAGGTCTCCTGTCAGAAAATCTGACAAGCAGGTTATCCTGCTCGCGTACATCAGGAGAAACTCGGGAGATATAGGCATTCCAGCCATCCCTGAGCTCCCTATCTGTGAACTGCTCCTCATTCCTCCAAAGTGGATGGAGTATGTGGGCCATGGCATGCAGGGGCCTATGAAACCACTCCCACCTGCTCAACCAAAGGAGCCGAACCTCCGTAAGCCTGCAAGAATTAAGATTCAAGAGTCAAGACACAGTAATAATTATACAATATAGTACAATGTACATGATAGATCAATCATCATAGTACATACTACATACTGCATACTACTGTCTACATACTACATTTGAAATTTGAATCTTGATTCTTGATATACATAATACCTCTTTGGGCTAATGGTCGTGCAAAGCCTCAACTGCTCGCCCAGCCTGTCCATGAACTCGTACAAGAGGCCCAATGTGCAGCCCTCTCGATCTGTAAGGCGCAGGACAGTGTAGATGGGCTGTAGGCCCACCCCAAGTTCCAACAGTCTACAAAAGCACATTCAAGAATCAAATTTGAGTTGCAACTTGTATACCTGGTGAGGGCAGGTCTCAAGACATCCAAGGTGGACTGTCTCCTGAACATGGCTAGGACCCTAGGCTTCGTGGTGACAAATCTCACCAAGAACCGTGCAGTACGCACCACCTCTGAAATCCATGGAATCTTGGCCACATCCTCGACCAACAAGTCCAGGCAGTGTGCAGCACAAGGTGTCCAAAAGATGTGGGGGTAGGTCTCATTAACGAGCCTACCCATGGAGATGCAGTTTGACGCATTATCTGTGACCACCTGCACAACCATACATATTACAATGCAATGTGCAATGTGCATGAGTTTGGAATTCGGAATTCAAGACTCAAGTGCTCAGTGGCAACTGCTTACACTTTAGTGAACCATAATCCACTGTTAATCAATCCGAAATCGCCATTGAACAATGAACATTCAACATTGACATTCACAAATTAGTAATTACCTGTAACCTAATACCATTTACGTTTTAACATTATAGGTAAACCGTAAACCGTAAATTGTAATAAGTATAATATATATACCTGTACAACGTGCTGTGGTCCGACCTCCTCAATGGCAGCTCGAATATGTGAGAACATGTACTAGCCCGTGACTACCTCCCCAGAGGTGTCGATGGATCTGAGAAACATCGTCCCCATCACGAAGACACCAGGATATTCAATATGTGGCGCCTCCTCGTATCGCTCCAACCATCAGATATGATGGTGCAACCATACCTAGTTGAAAGTTCACAGGTGACAAGTGACAAGTTAGTGGACCGTGGTCACGACTCGCGACTCACTTACAGGTGACAAAACAAGATGAATCATGATTCATGATAGATCCGAGAGGAATCAGGATAGATCTTAAATTGTAAATTGTAATTCAAATTTCATGGCAAATTCCAATGATAAATGATCATTTGAATATTCATGATTAAACATAAATAGCTAGCTGCAGCCTGCAAATTGCAATTAATAAGTAATTTACAATTAACGCCTGCAATTTAAGTTTTAACAATCTGAAATCATCATAAAGTCTTTAAAGTTTAGAGTAGATAAAGTTAAAAGCAAGTAGTACGTACTGGGCCCATGCCTTCCTGCGAGGCTCTAGCTTCTGGTCAACAGAAGCCCGCTCATCAAGAAGCCCCTTCGTCCTCAGGTGCTCGCAAGATGGCCCCTGCCACACCTGCCCAATCGCACTCACCGCACTCATCGCCCTCCTCCATGCCGGGGTCCTAGCCAAATGAAATGGCAGATCGCAGGTGTAGAACAACTGTTGAACGGCAACCTCTGCCTCTGCCATGGCTCTGGGAGCGAAGCTGGACACATAGTACTCCCTACCCCCCATCTGTGTAGTGCGGCCCCGTCTACCTCTCACTCTCTCAGGTGGATGATGTGGTGCCGGTATGGTCATGGCTGGAGGTGGTGTTGAAGATCCTGCACCAGAAGGCGGGTCAAGCCAGGTACTAGGCCCTGCCTCATCTGCAGCTCTGTCCTCTGGGCCATGGGAAGCGAGGGGTGAGCGGATGGCAACTGGGGGGCGTGATGTGGTGGCCTCTGGCTGTGTCGACGTGACTGCATCTCGATCTGCCAAAAAAGACAAATTTGAAATTACAATACAATTTAGAAATTAGATGTCAGATGATCAGTGAAATTGAAACTTCAAACTTGATGTATCATGTGAGCTAAAAGTTAAAACTTAAAACTTGATCAATGTTTGAACTTTGAAGTGTAAGAGTCTTAGAGTTGAATGTTTACCTCTCAGGCTGGGCCCCATCCTCGAAGGGCCAACCTCCTCCGATGTGACAGGAGTGAGTAGCGTGTCAGGAGCATACATGCAAGGGGCAATCTCGTACCCCCTCAAACGTAACAAATGTGCCCTGATGCGTGTGGGCCCTCCAGTGTAAGACTGGTGACAGTATCTGCAAGTCCATCTCTTCGTGCCCGATGTGCCATAGGCCGCAACGATGGTGACGTGATCCCACAAGGGATCCCTATCCCTCGACATGGTGGCCCCCTCTCTCTCTCTCTCTCTCTCTCTCTCTCTCTCTCTCTCTCTCTCTCTCTCTCTCTCTCTCTCTCAGGTGAGTCTACAGATCTCTCTAAGTTCTAACTAGACTCTAGTAACTACTTAGTACTAACTAGTAACTACTAACTCAGACTAGTCACTAACTCCTAACTTCTAAGTTCTAACTTCTAACTTCTAACTAAGTAGCTACCTAGGTCCCACACCCATCTCACAATGCCCACTGCCCACACACACACACACAATCTCAGTGCTCAAGCCTCACACAAACTCACAGTGCAGTGTGCACACATCTCAAAACTCACACACACACACACACACAATGCACACGTCACACACACACACACACACAATATCATAATATCACACACACACACTCTCTCTCACACACTCACTGATTCACTCACACACACTATACACAATGCACATCAAAAGACAGTGGACACACACACAGTGCACACACACACAATATCACACAATCACTCACACACACACACACAAAATCACACCATTTTCTCTCTCTCTCTCTCACACACAGCACTGAGCACACACACACACAATCTGAATAGCAAATGCACAGTGCACACAGGAGTGAGCACTCTCTCTCTCTCTCTCTCTCTCTCTCTCTCTCTCTCTCTCTCTCTCTCTCTCTCTCTCTCTCTCTCTCTCTCTCTCTCTCTCTCTCTCTCTCTCTCTCGGGCACGAACAGAATACCGAGGGCCGAATCGCGATGGAATTCTTTTAGGGGCAGACGGTTTGAACGATTCGAACGGTTTGAACCGGGTCCGAACAATTCGATGGTTCGAACCGTAAAAGGCGGTTCGAACCGCGATTCGATGCAACCTTGGCACACAGGCCATTGATTGTGATGATATGGGCGTTACCAGGACTTCATCCGCGCACTCGGTGCTATTACTACTTACGGTGAGTATCTACTGCAGCTTGGAGAAGCTCACGAGCTAGTGGTCTCGCTTGTTGGCTTGATTCTGGCAGCTACACATGCTATCCTCATAGTGGCGGGCATAGTGTTGTTGATTACCTCATGGAGGGTCACCATCCCTCATTCCACTGATATCACACTTTGAGGTCATCCCACTACTCTCTCTGATCACTCCTTTTTATCCTTCCATTTGGGTTTTGCCCCAGCTCATCGTGTTGTCGTCTTTGGCTTCCCCCACTCCTGGTGCACTAATATCATCCACCCCATCCACAGAAATGGTGACCCCATGAATTTTGGTAACTACCATACTATCATGATTGGCCATGTCATAACGAAGCTTTATGGTGCTATACTTCAGTCAGCGATCAGTTCTGAGGCTGAGACCAGAAGACTACATGCACTGGGCCAGTGTTACGAGCTCGTGACCAGTGCCAAACCCTAGAGAACACAGATAGGTCAGATACCACAGTCAGGGTCGTGTCCAGCGTACACGACCAACAGGGCAAGACAGTGTGAGTAGTGTGCCCCAACACGGTCCATAGCCATGGCGAGCCTAACGCAGTCTAGGGACCCTATCAGCAGGACAGGGCCCCCAGTTGGGTCCCGACGTGCAGTCGGCCACGTCAGTGCCACATTGTCGACACTTGGCAATATGCATGCTACCAGTCCTCACATTGGGCTAGGAGGGGCTTACTCTACATCAGGGAGTAGGCAAGGTTGGGTGGATCAGTTAGTGTTTGCCCTACTGTGGTATTAGGACCTATTACACTGGTATCAGAGCCATCTCCATCTTTGGGAGCTAAGTAGCAGCAGTAGAGAAAGCTATCAGAGGATAGGAAAAATCTCTCAGATTCTCAAAAAAGTATAGAGGAGGAAAATCGCTGTAGGAGCAGCTTTCAAACTTTTGAATTTTGCTGAGAATTCACAGTAGGAGGTACAATTTCTTGTACAACTCGCTGGAAAGGCAGCTGTTTATCTTTGATTTCGGAGACTTAGTCCCTGATTTCTGAGCGGGTTTGAGACAGGAATATAGGAGCAGATCCATCGCTGGAACAGTGGCCCTCAATTCTGAATTTTGTATGAAGTTCTAAGTAGATTAGAGCAAGTTCTAATCTGAAATAGAGTAGCAAGGTTAGCGCTGGACAGGGAAGAGAGAGGGTGAAATTTCATCCCTGGTTTTAGAGATTTCTCAGGAGTTTGAGCCTCAAACTTGCTTGCCACAGGTCAGCGACCTACCAACTGAGGCCAAATCAGCGGGCTTTTGAGCCTTAAATTGGACAAATCGGGCCAGACAGGTTGCTGTCCAATCAGCAAGGGCAGGGACATCAAAATTCTAGAATTTTTCTTGTGTATTTCCGGTTTTTACTCGGTTTGTTGGAGCCCCACATCTGAAATCAGATCAGTGAGCTACTCTACTCAAGAAACCAGAAATTTTGGTACCATTTTGGAGCTACAAACTGGGATTTTCCAGGACAGCAGGCCTGAGTAAAACAGCTGAGAGGGTTCCTCTTCGTATTTTCTTTGGAAGTACAGTCCTTAGAAACAGCTAAGTCTTCTTTCCCCTCCCTTGTACAATTGTAAATTAGTCTTTCTGACTTTTTTTAGGAGTTAAGGTACCTCTCTTTCAGTTCAGAAAATGACCACTCCTCAGGGACCTGATCAACTCCCGGAGAGAGGCATCGACGAACTTGAAGGATAGAATTGCAGACATTCTACAAACCTTCCTCAGCAAATGAAGAACATTCATGCTCTTAAACAGACCCCTGACCATTTGCAAGCAATAGAGGCCAGTCTTTCCCTAGGGCCCATGGCCTATAAGTGGTGGTTAAATCTCCAGGAGACTGGGCAGACTACCCGGTCATGGAAGGCCTTTGAAGAAGCCTTCCTAAGAGAATTCCTACAAGAAAATGAACTTGATAGAGCCTGGGAAGCCTGGGAGAAAACAATAATGGACAAGTCCCTAATCCAATATATCTCGCAATATCGAGAAGCAATTTTAAAAATTGAAAATATGGATGATTATCAGAAAATCAGGGGATTTGTCAATGGCCTCAAAGATGAATATAAAGTAGAGGTCCAGAGAAACTCGCCTACTACCCTTGAGCAAGCTCTCAGATATGCTCAAATCTATGATGATTCAGTGGGTAGGAAGAGGGCGAGACAACAGCCCCTTTCTGAGCAGCCTCCTCAGAAAGACTTTCAATTTAAAAAGAAATTTTTAAAAAGAAAGAAAGAAGATAAAATTAAAGGTGAAGCTCCTCAGAAACGCCCTTCACTCATACAACCCTTAAAACCAGAAGATTTTGAGAAAGCCAAACAAGAACGTTTGTGCTTTGTGTGTATGGGCAAGGGACACACAGTTAGACAGTGTCCCAAGGGGCCTTTCACTAAGAAAGATAAAAAAGATAAGAAACAAGTTCATCTTGTTCAAACTGTAAGTTTCCCCAGTGACTCGGCAGCTTCCGAGATCAAAGTGTATCATAAAGATGATGAACACTGTTGCCAGCTGACCTTTGCAATGCTAGCGAGACCCTTCAGCTTTGGGCCGCATGACCTAGTACGTATGCATGGGAAAGTTGGTAACCAGTCAGTTACAGTTATGGTTGATGATGGGGCAACCCATAATTTCATCAACTACACCCTAGTTAAAAAACTTAAACTTCCAGAAGTACCTAGTCAGCATAGGTACATAGTTTCACTAGCTAAGGGTGAAGATAAAAAAATTTGGGAAACTATGGTAAGTAACTTAAATCTTGGTATTCAGGGGTACCAAGATGAAATAAACTTTCAGATAATGCACCTGGATCGCACAGACATTGTTCTCGGGAGAGATTGGCTCTACAGTTTAGGACCTTCCCTCCACAGAAACTATCAGGAGAACACCCTCAGCTTTCAGCATAAAGGCCGAGAGATCCAGTTGCATGGGGAGCATGGTGTTCCCAACAATCCTATGGTCTGCAGTTCAGAGCTCTGTCAGCTAATCGGAGACAACGACCATCAAGTATTCTTATGTGACTTTCAGTTTATTCCTGAAGTTTCTATTTCCAGTTCTTTACAGCAGAAAATCAGTAAATTAGAAACTTTATTGTCTAAATTTAAAGATGTTTTTCCTGAAGATTTGCCACATGGTTTGCCACCTAGCAGAGAGGTAGATCATGTAATAAACCTAGTACCATGTATAGCACCTGTTTCTAAACCTCCGTATCGGGTCAGCCGAACAGAGGATGAAGAAATAACTAAGCAGATAACAGATTATCTTGGGAAAGGCCAAATTCAGACCAGTAGTTCACCATGGGCCTCACCAGTCCTTTTGGTGAAAAAGAAAGAGGGGCCTATGCGTCTTTGCGTAGATTACAGAGCCCACTGTGTCATTTGTTATTCAGCTGATGATATTGATCTCTCTCTTTAGTCTCCTTAATCTCTCTCTTTCCTGCTTTCTAGGGTTAAGTCTTGCTTACGTGCTGCTTTCATAGCTTAAGTCTTGCTTATGTGATGCTTTCATAGCTTAGCTCTAGATCAGTTGTGGCTCTATTCGTAACTTGGTATCAGGGCACTTTCCTGATTGCTGAGTTTCAGATCTGATTTTCTGATTGGGTGCCCATTTTCCTGCTGATTTTTCTCTCTTTGTTGAGGGCTTTCGTCTCTTTGCTTCAACAACATTCAGCACAGTTTGGAGGAGGACCAGCTCCTATCAAAGCATTTTCCTTGGTGGAGCTTTAGCAGATAGTTAGCGGAAGTACTTCGGCTAAATTTGGCGGCCAAAAAAAAAAATCTTTTTTTCTTCTTTTGGGCAGATTATTTCCGGCGCCCAAGTTCCAACCCTCTATCACCCATTTCCAGCTTGTTTGCAGGCTCTCCAGCGCCCAATTCCCTCATCTCTTTCGTCCATTCCTCCTTCCATTTTCAGCCCTCTTTTCACTTTTGTTTGCAGTCTGTCCAGCCGCTTCATTCTTGTCACTTTCGTCCGTTTTTGTCTCCGTTTGCAGCCATTTTTCACACCTTGTTTGCAGGCTGTCCATCGCCCATCCTCAAGCAAATTTCACGAAATTCCGACTCCGTTTGATACTCCAATTTGTCACTTGCCTCCTGGCTGTCCAGCGCATGTTTACAGCCTTCATTTTCACTTTTTTTTCATTTGCTGATTGCGGTCCTTTCTTAGTTGTGATAATAGTGGTTTTAATAGACTAATTTGGGGTGACGACAAGAGTCCGCTCTCTCAAGTTTTCGTCTATTCCTTCCACTATCATTATGGCACATTAACCTACCCCGAGTGAGACTACTCAAGAAACCTTATCCGATCAGTTTCGTCGCATGGATGAGACCCTTTCTGGCCTCGTTCTTCGCTTCGATACCGTTATGACCAGCTTTGCTACTATGCAGTCACAGATTGATTCTTTACAGCCTCATGGTCCTGGTAAAGCTCCTGTTTTTCCTTCATTTGGGACTCCCCCTCCATTTGGATTTCCATCTTCCTCTGCTAGTCAGCCTGGTGGTGGACCGTTCATTCCACCTAACCCATCTCCTGGTTTCTTTTCACGTCCCCCACTTCCTGAGCCACACTTTGCTCGAGACTTTCGTGATAGGGTACAGCTTGCTACCTATTCCGGTTCCTCTAACGAGAACTTATTAGAGAATTGGTTTGCTAAGCTTGACACATATTTTCAGATCTACCCTAAGACTGATCCTCAGAAGATCCAGTTGGCTGCTTTACATTTAGATGGATGCGCCGCCACGTGGTGGCGAGTTTATAGAGCTGATCCTGATCGGGAAGGGCTCCATTTATGGCATACTTTTCATCGTGACCTCCGTCATGCTATGATTGACCCTCAATGGCTCGACTGCCAACGTGATACATTCTGTAGTCTCACTCAGACCAATGATCTTGCTTCTTATACAGATCAGTTTATGGAGCTTTCTTATCTTTTCACAGATCTACAACCCACTGAGCTTATTTCTCGTTACATTGTTGGGCTTCGTGGTGCTTTACGTTACGATGTTTCTTCCTTCCGTCCTCCCACACTTGTTGAGGCGATGTCTCTTGCCAGTACTTTACAGCATAAGTACTCTGACACTCTTCCTTCCCACTTCTCCCGACCCCATCCTTTTGCTTCATCTTTTCCCACTGCGTCCACCCCTACACCTGCCCCTTCTGTTCCAGCTCTCTCCATTGTCCCTTCGTCTCCTCGTCCTCCGACTCCTCGACCTGCTTTTGTCCGACGTTAAATGTCTGCAGAGTTCGTTGAGCTTCAGCAGCAGCGTCTTTGCTTTCGTTGTAAGAGTCCTGACCATCTTGCCCGTAATTGCCGTCAGCCTCTCCCTACTACTACTGTTGTTTTTTACCATGAGGGCACTACTCCAGATGATTCCGATATCTACATTCATATTTTTGATGAGCCTGACCTATCCTCTGAGCCCTGCTACTTGCCATGCTCAGCTTGCCTATGCTACTTGGACAGGGCGTCCTGGTCCTCGCTCCATTCAGTTACGTGTACGTATTACAGGTCGTGAGTATATTGCTTTAGTTGATACTGGCAGCACTCATTCTTTTATTAGCAGTTATATCACTAGTCGGATACGTGCTTCACCTGTTCCTGCTTCACAGCCTCTCACAGTTGAGGTTGCCAGTTCCCATTCTTTTCCTAGTTCTCAGATGTTTCAGCGTTTACCATACCGCATTGGAGATTTTTCTGGATAGGCAGATCTTTACATTATTCCTATGGAGCGTTATGATCTTATCCTTGGTGCTGATTGGTTTGCATCTCTTGGAGCTGTTACACTGGACTTGACACAGCAGACATTGCCATTTGTACTTGATGCAGTTACACACTCACTTGTTGGCATTGATTCTCAGGGAGACTTCCAGTTGGTTACCGGCAAGCAGTTTATGCGTAGCCTGCCAAAGGTTGACGATGCAACTTTTCTTTCCATTCAGAGTACATCAGTTGTTGCTGCACTTTCACCATCCGTGGGTCCTCTTCCTCAGGTTGATGCTGCTTCGGATTTACAGGTTGTTGCTGTGTGCCTTGCACCTATATGCCTTGATTCACAGATATCGTATTCAGTGGTCATTCCTAGTTTCATTTATATTGAGACCGTATACCTTGGTGGTATTTCTACTATTGCTTTTGCGCATACTTCAGATTGCCCTCCTGGTTCGGTGGTTGGTGCAGTATCTTCTCCATTGGTCTCTATATCTCCATCTCTTGAGTCTGTTATGGCCGATGTTCCTGCTGATTTCTATGGGGTTCTTCATGGGTCCACGTTTGATGGTTCCCTCGCTATTGGTGATCAGGTTGCATCTTCTTTCGCTTTACTCCATGGATCTCTGCTTGAGGTTTGTGATCTGCCTCATGATATTTCTACGGTTCCTGACATGATTCATGCGCCTTTGGCCCTTACTGTTACACATTTTTCATCCGAGGAAATTTGCCAGATGGTCACTATTACTTATCTAGGGTATTTATATGCTGGGATCTTTCTAGATGAGTACACGGACATCCTTTCGTCTCCTGGTGTTTCTACATATAGGTTTGCTGCAGTCCATGCCGATGCTATGGATATATGGCATTCCTAGTTATTACATATAGCTTGGTTTTCATTTGGACCTGTTGATTGGTGCTGGTTTTTCCATATTACTGATCGCCTATGGTGCGAATATCTCTATGATTATGCATGTGGCTCTCTATTTGTTCCTTGGATTGTTGCTCATTGTCAGGCTTGGCATATCCTGTTGGCTTGGGTTATTGCCTCCATTCCAGCTACTGGTTGTCTGGGTGATCTTCAGGTTCCCTGTCATTTCAGGTTGCTCCATATCGCTTGGTCTCCGATGCTGAGTTGCCACTTTGTTCTGGTGTTCCGAGACCATCAGGGTACCTTGAGAGAATTCCTTCTCCTCTCTTGGAAAGTTTTTGGGGATGTTGCCGCCATATACTTCAGTGTTGCTCATATGTGCTTTGATACTCATTCCCAGCTACACCTGGATATTGCTCCAATGCTTGCTACTGATGTTGCGGAACCTGTTCCTCGTTCCAGTGCATTTCTTCTATTCCTCTAACTCAGGGTGGACGACCAGTTGCGTTCGAGAGTAAAAAACTCGAGCCAGCTCAGACTAGGTACAGTGCCTATGAAAAGGAACTCTTTTCTATAGTCCATGCCCTTAAGACTTGGAGGCATTATTTGTATGGTGCCAACTTTGAGGTCCTGACAGACCATGAAAGTCTCAGATACCTTTGCAATCAATCTGAGCTTAGAGGTCGGAAAGCTCGTTGGGCAGAGTTGATGCAAGAGTTTGATATGTCTATCAGATATAGACGGGGGAAATTCAATACAATAGCAGATGCCCTTAGCAGAATGCCTATGATAAACGAGCTGAGTTTTACTCAGATTCGTAATGAGTTACTTGAGTCCTTGAGAGGGAAATGCCAGCATGATGCATTCTTCTCTACTATCTGGAACTCAGTCCAGAGCAGACAGTTACAGACTCCAGAACCAGTTCCCGGGGCTGGTGCCAATTCATTCAAGAATACAGCAGCTTCCGTTGAGGATGATGATGAGTCCGAGTATACGTCAGATGACGTTGAGGATTCTGAGCCTGTATTACCCAAGCAAACCCCAGTGGTTGAGGGTCAGTTGACTCAAGGATTCAAATGGAAACAGTATTCCATTCAGGATGAGTACTTGCTCTATAGAGATAGAGTTTGTGTCCCCAATTCAGAGGATTATAGACAGCAGGTCCTATATGAGTGTCATGACAATCCTGGTGCGGGACACCCAGGCATACAGAAGACCTATGAGCTTCTTCGTAGGCAATTTTTCTGGCCCAGTATGAAAAGCGACGTCCAACAATATATAACCAGTTACCAAAAATGTCAAGTGAATAAAGCAGAGCGTTTAAAGGCAGGAGGGTTCTTGCAGCCCTTAGATATACCAGCTAGTAAATGGGAGAGTATCTCCATGGATTTTATAGTAGGCCTGCCTAAAACCCAAAAGGGTAATGACGCTATATGGGTCACAGTTGACCGTCTGACCAAAATAGCTCATTTTATTCCGACCAAAACAACCGTTAGAGCTCTAGAGTTAGCGAGGTTGTTTGTAGACGGGCTATTTAAATTGTACGGTCTACCTTCCGGCATAGTCAGCGACTGGGACAGTAAGTTTAATGGAAATTTTTGGAGGGTAGTATTCCATCATCTCCATACTAAACTTAATATGAGTACCACCGACCATCCACAGACGGAATGGTCAAACAGAGAGGGTAAATCAGGTGCTGGAGGATATGCTTCGAGCATACGTCAGCAAGAAGCAGACTAATTGGGAGGAGTATCTCTCAATATTAGAGTTTGCTTATAACAGTACCAAACATTCAGCTACGGGATACAGCCCATTTATGTTGATGTACGGTTTTCAGCCACGCTCACCTACAACTGTAGGGTTTAAACAAGAAAAAGTTAAAGCAGCCAGAAACTTTTTAGAGGACCTAAACCAGATGATAGAACATGCTAAGCGTAGCATTAGGCAGTCCCAGGATCGAGCCAGGCATTATGCAGATCCACACAGACGGGATGTGCAGTTCTCCGCTGGTGAGAAAGTCTACTTGAGAGTCCCAGTTGACTCTAAAACCCTCAAATCAGGAGTGTGTGCTAAGTTGTCTCCTAGGTATTGTGGTCCCTTTACCATCAGTAGGAGACTAGGCGAGGTCACCTATGAACTTGAACTCCCACAAAGTAGTAAGGTTTTTCCCGTCTTTCATGTAAGTCAGTTCCGAAAAGCCTTAGCCAAATCAGAAAATCTGGTAGGGGACAGTGTTCTAGTTCTCCCATTAGATTCTCAGCAACCTCCACATGAGCCAGAGGAGATTCTTGATAGTAGAGAGACGCAGACTCGTCATACTCTATACCGAGAATATCTGGTCAAGTGGAATGATCAACCTGTTGAGAATGCCAATTGGGAAAGAGGCAGCATCCTTCGCAAAAATTTTCCAGACTTTGTCTTAGAGGACCAAGACGGTTCTTAAGGGGGAGGGAGTGTTACGAGCTCGTGACCAGTGCCGAACCCTAGAGAACACAGATAGGTCAGATACCACAGTCAGGGTCATGTCCAGCGTACACGACCAACAGGGCAAGACAATGTGAGTAGTGTGCCCCAGCACGGTCCATAGCCATGGCGGGACTAACACAGTCTAGGGACCCTGTCAGCAAGACAGGGCCCCCAGTTGGGTCCCGACGTGCAGTCGGCCACGTCAGTGCCACGTGGCCGACACTTGGCAGTATGCATGCTACCAGTCCTCACACTGGGCTAGGAGGGGCTTACTCTACATCAGGGAGTAGGCAAGGTTGGGTGGATCAGTTAGTGTTTGCCCTACTATGGTGTTAGGACCTATTACAGCCAGGCTGGCTTTCGGGCTCATCATTCTACCACAGATCATGCCTTTACCCATCGAGCTATCATTGAGGAGGCCAGGCATAGGAGACAGAAGGTTTACCATTGCTTTGTTGACTTCAGGAAAGCCTTTGATTCTATTCCACGCTTTCTTCTCATCCAGTGACTACCTGATCTTGGCTTTTCTACTGACACAGTTCTAACTGTGACGACACTATATGAGCGAGTCCTTGGATGTTTTCAAGGTGACACTGGCCTCTCAGGGCACATATGGAGCACCATCAGGGTGAAACAAGGTTGCTCCCTTTCACCTACACTATTCGGACTATATATTGACGAGCTTGAGAGGGTCATTGAGCAGAGTGGTGGTACAAGTTGCTGACTTGGGGATATTCTGATTTCCATTGTCCTATATGCGGATGATATTGCTTTAGTCTCCTCGACTAGAGAGGGATTACAGCGACAGTTGGATAGTCTTCATGGTTTTTGTACTCGATGGGGTTTGTGGGTCAACACTGAGAAGACCAAAATTATGGTCTTCAACACATCTAGGGCTTTCATGCAATGTTAGGAGCTTTTTTCTAGATGGACAGATGTTGGAGATTGTGTCATCCTACACCTATCTCAGGGTTCTTTCACTGGTCCTATATTTGGTATGAGATAGGCAGCCGGAGCCAAACTTGGGAAGGGACATGCCTCCTTGATCCAACTTGAGCGTGCCTGTTTGTAGAGATCTATTCGGGATAATCTGAGTAAGTGTCAGCTATTTGATACTTTTGTCTCCCCTATTGCATTGTATGCCGCAGAGACATGGTGCCCAGGGCTCACCTCTACTAATTGATGCCATCTTCCGTCTCATCACATATATACAGCGCCTCCGGCTGCTTCCCACCGATGCACAGAGATATCCACAGGTGGCACTCATATCATCTCAACACCTCCACAGTCTGGGCTATCACTTATCATGTTTCTCACAGGCAACACGCCTATTGGATACATTTGACATATCTATCACGGACCTCCCAATGGGTACACATGATTATGTCAGACAGTTCCTCTACAGAGCATACCTTCGCCGCACATGGCAACACGGCTCATTTCTTGGAGCTAGATGTCGTGGGGATCCCAGTTCGACTGCGATATCTAGATTCTAGACAATCCCATGGCCTAATATTCACATTGGGTCAGCTACGTGTCTCATCACATCAACTCGAGATTGAGATTGGTCGTTTCCATAGTATCCCACGTGAGGCGGATCTGCCAGTTATGTTCACTGTCTGAGGTGGAGTCAAAGGAGAACTTTTTGTTCAGATGCCCAGTCTATTATGAGATCGGAGGGAGATACCATTGCCTCTTCAGAGAGACCCCTGTCACACTAAGGTCCCTTATAGCATATGATGACCCGAGATGTGTCGCACTTATCATGAGAGAGATGTTTTTACTGCGACAGGACCTACACCAGCCATCTGTCTACCTTGATACACAGCTCCAGATCACATCGTACTTCTCTCGCCAAAGATCACGACCGGATGATGATAGTGGCTACGATAGTCACTCTCTATTACACAAACACCAGAGACGACGCACTACTCATGTTGCCCGTAGAGCCACTACTCAGAGACGACCTTCTTGGCGACATCAGCAGCATATATCGAGACCACCTCCAAGCGTTATACCCATTACATCTTTCTTCCGCAGCAGCTGTACTTGATGGCTGCTTTTTAGACCTACTTCATGTTCGTAGTATAGTATGTTGGCATTTCATTTCTTTTATGTTACGGAGACGTTTCACACGCTCCTACGTTACCACACACTTGACATGTACTTTTTCGTTCTTATATGCCAATTGGCATGGAAAAGACATTAATAAATCATCCGTCAAATCAAGGAGTTGGAAGCTAAGATCGAGCAACAAAAAGAGCAAGCCTTGTCTTGGACAACAGTACTTAAGCAAGGAAGTAAGCCTGCCGCACCCATTTCCTCGGTTATCTCAGCTACTCTCACAAAGGAAAGATTACGGGAAAGCAAGGCTCTCAACATTAGAGTCCACGGTATTGTGGACATCTAGAATGCTATAGAGGAGGCAAAACGCTTTCTTGACACCACACTCAGCATAACATCGAAGGGATGGATACGACATGGCGCACAAAAAAAGGTAATACCACCTAGATCTTTTGTTTTAACTCAGCCACCAGCCGTAGGGATGCTTTGCGGCAAAGAGTCAAACTGAAGAGCTCACAAATTTACATGGGCGATGATTTTACCTACAGACAAGTGGCAGAAAGACGTCAAGCTTTCCAGAAAGCCAAAACATCAAGATGGGTGATTTACCGAGATGGCCAAATTTGTTATCTTGACAGCGCTCCTAGCGGCTCTCACCAATAGGAAGTTGGGGTTCTCGGGCACAGGTGCATGCTGAGGCCCCGTCCAAACTAGTTACATATTGGGGTTTGGAACTGCAATGGTATACACTCATCCTCCACTACTAGAGACCTTATTGATTTCATTACAGGGAGAAACATTCTATTCTTTATGGCGTAGTTGCCAAGGAATGGGAACGAAATGGACGTGACCCTTGGGAACGGGTACATTTTTGAGAACTTGGGAACGTGGGAACGTGGGAACGCCACATCATTAAATATAAGTTTGAAAAAGTGCTCAAGAAAACCGGCAAAGTGTAGAATGGAACCGGCCTTATTTCTCAAAAACGAGTATCTTGATACTTTTGATGGGATTTTATATAGGCATATGAACCCTTTTAGGGGTAACAGTCAACAAAATACTGAGGAGCTTCACGAAAAGAAGGTTTTATTAGAAGATGGCTTGTTGGTCAGAACTCATTCAGAAGTTCAATTTCGACATTAAGTATTGTTGACGTACATCGAATTGTGTCGCTGATGCTTTGAGCCAACCATATTTTCTATTAAAACTTTTCTAGAAACAATATATGTAAAATGATTAAAGAGCTTGCAACAAATACACAGCAACCAATGGTACTCACCAAGTAACAGCATTTAGCCTAGATGTTCCCAGGACCAGCTTCCTGATTCTATATCTAGAAACATAGTCCAGCAGCCCCTTCTCAACAGAATCATTTTCAACAATTACACATTCCACCACCACCTGTCCAAGAACCAGAATCTATTTCATAGTGGCAAATTATTGATCCCAAGTTCCAGAAATTAGTATCTAAAACCAAATAATTTTTAATTGATAGCAATAATGACCAGTGAGAATATTAGATCACACCACAGGCGTATTGATAATACACATGCAGCATACCTTGTAAGACTCACAGATGCGCTTATAAGCAAGAAGAAACTCATCAATCTTTGATTTTACATCCCTTAGGTATGCTGCTACAATCTCCTGGCTTACTTCTTCAATTTGAACTTGCTTTCCCACTGTTTCATCAATACAAACTAAAGCATTCAAAAAGATGCAATTTCTTGCTTGACTGCAGAGATCTTATCTAATGCACTTTTTTTTAAGAGGTATAATTTCCAGTATGTTCAAAACTTTTTAAGAGGAGAAAAGGCAAGGATACTGAAAGCTTTAAGGATATACTATGAGAGACTGTACAGAATGGTGAAAAACAAATAAAATCAACATTTAAAAACAGATAGGATGAATCAAATAGGTAAGACTAGCGAATTCTGAAGAAATTGAAAGTACATAGCAAATTGCTGGACCAGAATATGGGACTAGCAATTGTTCACAAACTTTTTTACTATATTGCAAACTAAAAAGCGTTTTCCAGAACTCTTTGTCTTTGGTCTGGGATGAACTATGCTTTCACATAAGGCCATCCAAAGATACAGAGTCTAATTCATTAATCCAGCTTGAGAATAGTACTTGGTGTAGGAATCGTGCGAACTGGAGGGCAAATATGGAGCAATGTTATTACATCCGAATCTAGATTTTTCAATGTCCATTTCAATGCACCCTTGCTGCTTCGATCATTTGCTACACCCACAACCACCTTAGCAGAACCCATCTTTGCCTACTACTTGATGCCTGGACAGAAAACCAATTCAACCCCATGATTCATCTAAGCCCACTTCATTGTAATTGTTTTTATTGCGACGAATGCTTAAACCTGTCATTGCATGATAAGTGCAGTGTGGTTCATGGTTTCAATTGCGTCTGAAGAAGATGTCCACACTGCACTCTCAACCGTAAATCTTATTAAAAAGGCTCTTATGGTTCTTTGAAGATGTTGGAGAAGCTCAGTTCGGTCAAATATTGGCTGCAGCTACCATCTACTACAAAGGCTTTTGATATACGCCGTGCCAATTTACTGCACGATGCTATCAGGGATACTGAACCACATGATGCCGAAGCGTTTCCTTTCCTGCTAGTTGGTATCCTTCAGGTGCAGGTTCAGCAAGCTCGGCTAGCCTCAGAAATTTTTCTCATGGATGATATAACTTTGTGATGCTATTGGTATCAGCCACATAACGATGATTTTCCCCCTGATCCAGCGAAGTTTCTTGTCATGCTAGAAGCTGTCGTTCAGGTGTAGTTTCAATATAGCTGGCGGGCCTTTTCTATACCTAGTAGTGAGATTTTTCATTACAGGAATGATATATCTAACTGTGCTATGCTATTGGGGATGAGCAGCCAGACGGTGTCAATTTTCCAACGGATACAGCGGCTTTTCCATTCAAGCTAGCTGCTATCTTTCAGGTGTGGTTCGGCAGACCTTTGCTCTACTAGTACCGACGAATTTCCTCACAAGGATGACGCATGGTGAACTATCGGTTTTTAAATGTTTACAAATGATATTTGTGGCCAATTCAAAAGAACTGTTTGTAAATCCCCTGACCTGCATACCCTCCTTTCTCACTATCTTCCTTGATTCCTTAATCCAACAATCGAATCGATACAAACTTCCTCTCATTCCCAATGCCCAAATGATTTTATGAATTCCGACTTCATTTATTCTTGATACTTCCAAAATAGATCCTCCAAGATCATAAGCGCATAAAATTTACCCAGAAATGGCCTCACTCATCATGTTCACATGGAAACAAAAAACCCTTCTCTAGAAGTGGGTTCCATTTCAGAGCCCACTAGTAATGCAACCCTTCAATATTCAGGAAAAGCGTTACCAAGAAGCATGTCACCCCCCCAGGCGGCATGCATACATACATAGAAATCCACTGAAGTTCATAGATGAGCAGAAACAAGGCGTTTCCTCCTCGGAAAATCATGCGTCAGATTCTGCCACGTTCTTCTTCTTGTTATGATAGAGATTTGACTTGTTCCATGCGAAAAAAAAGAAAGGTGAGAGCAGCGAATCAACTCGCTGTCCAAAAGCTACATCCATAAGAGACGAACGTTTGTGAGTTTTAGTATCGGTAGCAGTAATAATAGTGAGGGTGAGGGGGAGGGGGAGGGGGAGGGGGAGGAGGAGGCGGCATAGCATGTAGCGGGCCGACAGCAACGCCATGCGGGCCACGCAGAAGACATTTAGTAAGAATGTTGCCGTCTGGGCGATGGGGAGCACAAGAAGAAGAAGAAGATGACAAGGCACGGCCCAGGTTTTGCCGAGGTTTTCTATGAGCACAAGCAAGAGAGCAGACGAGAGGCTGGGAGAGAGAGAGAATGTTGGCTCTCATGGAAAAATACTTGATTTTTGCATTTTCATTGGGCCACGCGTGCCCTAAAGCGTATTTGATGGGCAGTTGAAGTGGGATTGAAGGGCAAACACGTGGATTTGAGAGAGAGAACGTGTGCTTTTCGAGACTTCCAAAAAAAAAATTTTAGAGAGAGTGGAACATCCACGGAGAGTGGATTGAGATAGAGAGGGGTTAGAGAGAGATAGAGAGAGAGATGCTATGGCGATAGGGTTCCCTCGTTTATAGAAGCTCCTTGTAGCTCGGTCCGCCCCCCCTTTTTCCCTGCTAGATCCTCGTAGCTCGCTGCGCCCCCTTGTTTCCCTGCTGCTTCATCACAGTTCTTTCCTTGCTCCGCAACCAATCTATCAAGTTCAAGAGGACTGGATTGTCGTATGCTTAAGTAATCTTCGCTTTGCTCAATCGATCATGGGATAGCGATTCAACACGTCTGTGATGATCAAGCACAGCTTGCCAGGAGGACAAGAGAGAAAGAGAGAGAGCGATGGTAGAGAGAAAGGGGGAGACATCAATGGATGTTGAGTAAGAGGAGAGAGAGAGAGAGAGAGAGGGGAAAGAGAGTGATAGAAGAGGCCGCTGCTAGGAGGACGAGTAGAGAGAGAGAGAGAGAGGGGGGGGGGGGATTTTTTTGGATTTAGGGTTTTCTAGGATTAGGGTTTATTTTAGGGTTTCAAATTTGAAAAATAACAATAATGTGAGGTGTTGGAGAGAGAGAGAGAGAGAGAGAGAGAGAGAGAGAGAGAGAGAGAGAGAGAGTAATTTTTATTCTACGGCAGGGCCTTATTGTTTTCATGTTTGGTTTTAACCTGCTTGCAATCTTCTTCTTTTTTTTAATATTCTTTATATATTTTGAGGGGCCCCACGATTATTGCGACGTTGACACCACGTATTACTGTTCTTAGTTTTTAAACACATTGTATTTTGAAGTTTTTGAAGCCTTCACGTTGTCGCTATCATTGTGGACGGAGACAATTTGAAGTTTTTTTATTCTTCTATCACGTTCCTTGCTTTTTTGGAGCTCCTCATTGGCCTGCATGCAGGTGCGGGTGTGGATGTCTGGGTGCCACCTATGCCATCTGATCCACACGATCTGATCTGCTAGCACACAAACCATTTCAAACCATTTCAATCGTAGTCTCCTCCAGGAATCGTACGTGATTTACATCCTGTGATTTATAGATAAGCAATTTTGAAAAGAGAAAATGAATATCAAATTGATAAAAACTGAAAGAACATAATTTTGGAAAGGAAAACTTGGTATCAGATTCGTAGAAACAAACGGAAAGCAATATAGCACGCGGTTTTGAAGTTTGCCAAGTTCAATTTCTGGTAAGATGCTCATAATTTTGCATACGGTTTGTGGTGATGTACAGGCGACGATACAAATTTGGAATTGTTTTGCCAAGAGCTTGTGTATTGGCAAAAATCTAGCTTGGTATTTTTTATGATAGAAGTTTGTAAATGAATCTCACATGTGTGGAGGATGTTCCCACATGTGGAGAATTGTTAAGTAAATAAAAAATGTTTGATATAGGGGTCTCATAGAATTTCATAGTCAAGCATTTAGGTATAGGATGTTGATAGGGTCAAATTTGGCATAGATGGCAAATTATACATTTCCACTTGTAATGCCACTATTGAGCCAAAATAGAGTAGGAGGCCAAAATCGTGCCAATTAGAGTGTAGACAAGTGTAATGCTTTTGTTTGATGAAGTTTAAGAGGTGCAATAGGATTTAGAGGTTAAACCATGAGTGGTCCAATAGAATTTGAGGTTTGCTTGAAAATGGTCCAATAGAATTTAGAGGTGCATGGATCAATGGTCCAATAGGATTAAGAGGTGGCAAAGTGTGGTCTAATCATAGTTAAGCATAGTGGTAGCTCGTGGATCTAGTAGTATCATTGTACTCCTCATTTGGATCTAATTGATTTGGAGATTGAGTGTAAGTGATTTTCTAGCTTTCTCTCTCTACCCGAGAGCTATTGATGATTTTCTCTCTCTCTACCCGAGGAGAGCAGCTTGTTTTTACTTAGATTACTTTTGGAACACTTCCCGCACGTGTGAGTGAGAGTTGGAAGTGATTGAATGCATGTAGTAGTGTGTTTTTGCCATAGGGTCAAAGAATCTCAATCTAGTCTTGATCTTGGTGCATCTACACACCTTAGGAGATCACAAGTACATGTTGTGGACAGTCCACACGTGTGGAATCATCATGGTATCAGAGCCTATCTAAGATTACCATGCATTTTGATCCATTTGAGTAAAAACTATTCTTCAATCTTGAGCTAGAAATTGTCAAGATCCATTTTCCTAGCTATCTTGTCCAACTTTGGATCAAAAGAGATCAATAGAAAATTGATTGGGTCTGACCTGGTACTGTACGGAATCAGGTGCTCAGACACGTGTGAGGAACATCCAATTTCAGTTTGGGAGTTCTCTTTCATGTTTGATCCAAAAATCTTGCTAGATAGCTTGTTTGAAACTATTTTTGTCTAGTTTCTAATGCAATCAGTTTCATTCCATTTGATTGAGCCAATCAAAAGTTATAAGCTTTTGAAGAGGGTTAGGTAGGGCACCTAGACCTGGGTAGACACATTTGGTTTGGTCAAGAGATTGCTTGTTTGATCCAAAATCACTGTTGAATGCTTACCAATCTCATCTATATGTGATCTAGGCACTGTTTTGAGATCTTAGCCATTTTGTTTCATGCAATATCATTGTATTTGAGTCAAATTTGGTTTCTTACTGTATTTCACACGTGCTAAGAGTGTTTGATCCTAACTTTCCCCATACTCCATCATTTGATGTGAAGTAGATCTAGTTTTGGAGAGATTGAGATAGATAGTGAGAATCATCTCACAATTTGTTGCAAGATCTTGCATAGGAGATGGTAGCACACCATTATTGGATCCTATAGTGAGAGAGAAGCAACATTTTTTGTTCATCACTTTTATTTATCTCCACTTTACATGACTTCAATGAGTTTATACTTGTTGCAACCAAGTGAGAGATTGTCTACTTCCAATTATTCAATATGGAAGTTGAGGATGGAGTCCATCTTGATACTCCAAGATGTGATGGACATTGTACTTGGGATTGAGGAGGATCCTCAAGTCCTTCAAGAAGTACAAAAATACAAGAAGAGAGCTAGGACGGCTCTCCACTACATTAAGATGAATGTCTCTAATGAGATATTGAGGGAGATTGGTGATTGTTCTACATCCAAGGAAGCTTGGGATTGTCTCAAGTCCATCTATGAGGCTAAGAACACCTCTAGGCTCCTCACTCTTAGAAATCAAATCTTTCAAAGTAGTCAAAAGAGTGATGAGAGTGCATCTAATTATGTTTTGAGAGTCAGGGATATTCATAGGGAGCTTGCATGTATTGGTGACTCAATCAATCAAAGTGAGCTAGTCCAAGTCATTCTCAATGGCTTGAGAGATGAATATGACAACCTTGTCCAATCCTATGCCATTAAAGAGGAGCTACCAAGTTTGGAGGCCCTTCAAAGTGTGCTTATTTATGAAGAATCAAGACAAGAGTACAAACTCTTGAGGATGGACAAGCTATCACTCAATCATGATAATGGCAAAGTTCTATTTGCCAAGCACAAAGAGAGGAGTAAGAAGCAACACCATCACTTCTCTAATGACAAAGCTAAAGACCAAGATGGAGAGGAGGAAGAGGATACCTCTCATGCTTCTACTTCAAATCTTAAGAAGAAGAAGATCAAGTGCTTTTATTGTGGCAAGAAAGGCCATTATGCCACCAATTGCTTCAAGAAGAAGAATCAACTCAATCAAGCCAACATCATCAATGAGAAAGAAGACTATATTGCAAGTGATGGAGAAGGCTCTCTTATGGCATCAAGCTTCTCCTCTTCCACCTTCAACAAGGATGACTCCTGGTATATTGATAGTGGAGCATCTTCACATATGTGTGGCTCCAAGCACTTTTTTTCATCTATTATGCCTTACGATGGAGTCAAGAAGACCATATACATTGCAAGTAAGCATGAGTGCAATATTGAAGGAGTAGGGATTATTCCCTTGAAGCTTGCATCTTCTAAAGATCTCTTTCTCAACAATGTTCTTTTTGTCCCAAAGCTTACAAAGAACATCTTAAGTGTTGGCCAACTTCTTGATAGTGGCTTTGATGTCAATTTCAATATTGACAATTGTGTGATCAAGAAGGATGGTGAGATCCTTGCATATGGATCAAGATTTGAAGGCATCTACAAATTGGATCCAAGTGAGAGTGCAAACTCTCTTGATGTTTCTTATATGTCCAATATTTCAAAGGAGGATGATCACACAAGATGCACATATCTTCTCTCTTCAAGTATTATGGTGTATGATTATTCCTTATTATTCAAAGCATATGTTGAAAAGAAATTCTCATTGAAGATCAAAGCTTTGAGGAGTATTGGAGCTCTTGAAGGAATAGCACCATATGAAGTTTTATTCAAGATGAAGCCTAAGGTTGATCACCTTAGTGAACTTGGTAGTGATTGCTTTGCACATATTCCCTTGGAAACAAGGAGGAAGGATGATCCAAGCTCATGGATCATGATTGGATACTCACCCATCAAGGAGGCCTTTAGTGTCTTTACACTCTCTATTTCAAAAGTGATTGTGAATAGAGATGTCATGTTGCATGAAGATTCAATCTTGGAAGTGGCCGAGATCAAGGCTTCTCAAGAAGCATCACAAGTTATCTTTTTTGAAGGTATTCAAGCTATGATGGGGCCAAGGTGTGAGGAGGAGTTTCTTCTTCATATGATTTCAAGAAGATCTTCAAGATGCATGGCCGAGTCTTTATGGCTCACCTTACATGGAAAAGAGGGGCATCTTTCATGTTGTATCTACTACAAAACATTCATATATGCTTCTCTTCCTTTGCTTGAAATGCTATCTTGCTTCATTGAATTTTTTGGATCTCAAAGTTCAAGAAAAAATATACTAGTTTTTTATGATGCCTATGGTATGGGCATGTTTCTTGTAAGCATAATCTTGATAATCATCATTGTTTCACATCTTATGATCTTGATCTCCATGATCCTTATGAGGCTTGGAAGCCTCAGATTTCTCTATTTATGATGCATCTATCATGTAAGTGGAACTTTCAAAGCAAAGATCATTATCAAGCATGGAGGAAGCCCATGATCATAGTGGCATATTGGTGGAGCACTCTTCAAAGGCATTGGCAAGAGATCTCTACCAAAGAGATCTTATCATAGATATGATGGTGAGGGTGCTGCTATGATGGATCCCTTGGCTGATCTTCACTTCTTATGCATACCAAAGGATCCACTCAAAAAGATTTACAAACTTCTCAAGTGATCTAGTACCTTTCCAGGCTATTTTTTGAGGAGTGTGAGAAATTGGCAAAAATCTAGCTTGGTATTTTTAATGATAGAAGTTTTTAAGTGAATCTCACATGTGTAGAGGATGTTCCCATGTGTGGAGAATTGTAAAGTAAATAAAAAATGTTTGATATAGGGGTCTCATAGAATTTCAAAGTCAAGCATTTAGGTGTAGGATGTTGATAGAGTCAAATTTGGCATAGATGGCAAATTATCCATTTCCACTTGTAATGCCACTATTGAGCCAAAATAGAGTAGGAGGCCAAACTCGTGCCAATTAGAGTGTAGACAAGTGTAATGCTTTTGTTTGATGAAGTTCAAGAGGTCCAATAGGATTTAGAGGTGGAACCATGAGTGGTCCAATAGAATTTGAGGTTTGCTTGAAAATGATCCAATAGAATTTAAAGGTGCATGGATCAATGGTCCAATAGGATTAAGAGGTGGCAAAGTGTGGTCCAATCATAGTTAAGCATAGTGGTAGCTCGTGGATCTACTAGTATCATTGTACTCCTCATTTGGATCTAATTGATTTGGAGATTGAGTGGATTTTGGAAGTGATTTTCTAGCTTTCTCTCTCTACTCGAGAGCTATTGATGATTTTCTCTCTCTATCCAAGAAGAGTAGCTTGTTTTTACTTAGATTACTTTTGGAATACTTCCCACACATGTGGGTGAGAGTTGAAAGTGATTGAATGCATGTAGTAGTGTGTTTTTGCCATAGATTCAAAGATAGATCTTGAATCTCAAACTAGTCTTGATCTTGGTGCATCTACACACCTTAGGAGATCACAAGTACATGTTGTGGACAGTCCACACATGTGAAATGATCAGCTTGTACCATTTCTGCAGTCATGTCTCTTTTTTAAAGTACGAGATGTATTCTAATCATGAGTCCGCGTAAGAATTTGCTTCAAACTATAAGAAATTGATTCTGTTGTCCGTCATCTACAGTCTAGAGTATGACGTTTCATCTGGTATTTCGATTCTAGATCTGTAAGATATACTTTTTGAAGGACCAGAGGCTTACGTTGAAAATAAGTCTGCCAAGTTATACTCTAACACGGTTGTTAAAAAGTCAGATCGAAAGTCCTCCGACACAACAAATATTTGAAAAGTTTTTTGAACTTTTTCTAAAAAGTCTGAGGCTTTGTATGGCAGTTTACTAATCATCTTATAAAGAAATTAAAATTTTGCAAATCACGCATTGAAGAGTATGGCCTTTGCGTTGGAATCTGTCACCTTTGCTGCCAAGCTTCATTGGACTCATTTTTTTCCTGTTCATCCTTCACAAGCAACCTATTGTTTGATTCATTCATTTTTACACAATGAACCGAAGTGAGAGAAGAACCTGATCAACACTTCATTCCTGTGAGCATACTCTTGCTTAGCTTTTTCTTATTCTTTGCTCTACCTTGAACGATAGTTGCCTACATTGAGCATGAACTATTTCCAGCTTCTTTATTTCAGGAGCTGATTAGCCCCTGGCCAACAGACTTCGGCTCGTACATGGATCCAATACAGACACGTGCATGTTGCACTGCCTCAAACATGCAATCCGACACAACGAGATCCAAAGCTAATGCTGCGAGATATTTCTAAGCCAAGTTCTAGTAAGCTATAGAACACCCGAGGGGTATGAACAGCTCGAAATCGATCTTGAGGGATGAGATCCCCCAACATATTTCTTAATAAGTTGATGGATGTTAGAAGCAAATAAACGTTCGTATAAACCAGATCGATGCCTTCGACATTGATATGCAAGGTTTGGTTGTAGAGGGTTGAGCTATCCAGCAATGTACTTGCATTTTTCTTTATATAGATAGAGCCTTGTGGATGGCTTAGGCCTGAGGTACCGACAACAAGGAACCTCCTCTTGTCTTGTTATTTGAAACTTCTATAGTTACAAGAGCTGAACAATTACCAAGATTATCTAAAATGTACCTGATAAAGTATTGCCAGATAGCACCACTGTTTCCAGCAGCCGAAAATTCCCCACCTCTGGCTATATTGAACCATTGATCAAGGAGTTGTTGGAAAAATCCAGTGACGTGAGATTTGTCAAGCCACCAAAAGTTGAACGAATCGGTTCTTCCAGTTTGTTGTTGTTCAACAAAAGTGTTTGCAAAGTCGTCATCTGTCGTGGTTGATTGAGAATGGATCCTGTTAGCTCGTTGTTTTGGAACTGTAATTGCATGCATTGAGCTCTACACCATGGATTTCGTGAACAATTTTCTAATAAATTCAAAAGTAGGACTGTATATGTCATGACGTACTGTAGTCTATATATATCTTGTCATTGTAGATAAAGATATGTAGATTCTATTTTCATTGATCTATGTCTGATTTTTTTTCGAAGGACTCAAAAATTTCGGGACTCAAATTTTCTTAAAAAAAATTCGAGTCTCCGATAATTAGAGACTCGAATTTTTCCCTAAGGCCTCGAAAATTCCGACACTCGAATTTCCTTTGAAAAAAATTTGAGCTGATAAAATAGAGACTCGAAATTTTTCCGAAGGACTCGAAAAATTCGAGTCTTGAAAAATTAGACTCGATTATTCGAGATCCAAATTTCTTTTGAAGGACTCAAAAAATTCGAGTCATGAAAATTTAGAGGCTAGAATTTTTTCCGAAGGACTCGAAAAATTTGATTCCAGACCAGAGGACTCAAAAAATTCAATTCCCAAAAAATTCGAGTCTCGAATTTTTTTCCTTTGAGTCTTCGAGATTCGAATTTTTTTCTAAAGGACTGTTACATGATATTGGACCATTATTGAATAGGAGACAAGTCCAGAAGTAGATCTTCTAGTGTTGATATCGCCTGTCCAATTTTCATCTACATATCCATGGTGTATGGATATCGGATGAATCAACATCGCCATAGCAGATACAAAGGTCAATAGTAGCTCATACATATCAGATTACTCTGAAAAGAGCTTTCCCGATGATCATACCAAAATTAGCATATGTATGACTGGGCCTGGTAGAGATCATTGCATACATCAGAGATCCGATAATTGATTGATATAGACATCTCTTCATTTTAGCCTTCTCTTCATTGGTCTGAGGGCATTGCTCCTTGGATAATTTTAGAACTGGATCCATGGGATTATCTACAAACTTGCAATTCATGTAGTTGAATTTTGTTAGCAAATTATAGAAGAACCTCTGCTAGGTATTATAGATAAGTCTTTTGTTCTTGTCTCTGTGGTTTTGAATCCCAAGACAGTAATGCTCTTCTCCCAGATTTGTCATTTCGAATTTTTGGGATAACATCTTCTTAGTGTCCTTTGTCAGTTCAATATTGCTGCTGAATAACAACGTATCATCCACATTAAGTGTGATGATGAAACTTAAAATATATATTACAGTCTGCAAAACTTGGTTCGAGAATCCATGATCGATCAAGAATGTATTGATTCGATGAAACCATGCTCTAGATAATTGTTTCAGACCATACAAAGCTTTATGGAGTTTGCATATCTGATCTTCTCGACCATTGAGGATATAGCCTTCTGGCTAGATCATGTAAATGTCCTCCTCGCTAATTCCATTAAGGAATCGTGTACCTCAAGATTTGGTGCAACAACATATGATAGTAGCAATCGAATGGAAGTATGTTTGACAATCGGACAAAAAGTTTCGAAGTAGTCGATATTGGGAGTTTGTGAAAATCCCCTTGCCACGAGTCGAGCTTTCCTTCAATCGATGCCACCGTCTACTTTGTATTTGATCTTAAAGATCCATTTGCGGTTGATTATCTTTATGTCTGCTTGCAATTTGGTGACAGTAGTGTTCCTCAATAGTGAGTTGTACTCCTTGTCCATTGCTTCTTTCTAGAGATCTAAATCGGCCTGTGACATGGCTTTCTCAACCGTGGTTGGCTCCTGAATAGAGTACTGAATAAACTCATCAGTGTATCGAACATGTTGAGTTCGAATTCTTGTTGATCTCCTGGTTGAAGTTTTTGGCTGCAAAATTTGACTTTGTGTCGACTACTCCTAAGTTGTAGCTTGTTCATCTTCTTCTGGATCTGACTATATAGAGTGACTTCTAGAAGAAATCAAAATAGTCTTTCAATATGAATCAGTTGTCGGGGCAAAAATTGTAAACTTTTTGGTCCTTGCCCTTCCAATCATATAAACTGATCTTCAATAAAAGAGGCATCAATGCTCTTCCAATGTCTTTCTGTTGTCCTTTGGGACATGTGTCGTAATACACCAACAAAGATTTGCTAGATATGTGTAACCATCGTAATCTTGTATCCTTTTCTTGGTACAAAACACTTCGACAAAAAATATTTCGACTCCTCAATGGAGTCCTTGGACGTAGGATTTGCAACGCCATCCACTGGTAATCCAAGAGCTGTAGAGAAGACTACCTCAATGATTATGAATGTACTGTTTTGCAGAGTCTTTGAAATCTTTTTCAACCACTGTGTGAATGGAGTTCACAAATTCAGTACTGATTTCTTGCAGAATGATAGATGGATCCACTTTCAAATTACTCAGTCTGCATTGATCCAGCAAGGACTGAATCGATGCAAGCCGAATAGCAGTTCTGATTTTCGGCTGATTGAGGAACTGAAACTTGTGCTAGTGTCCATTGTGATTGAATAAATGACAGAAGAGTAGTAGCGAGCACGAAAGTGAGAGTAAGTGAGAGTAAAAGGAAAGTGTAAAATGAAAATAGAAAATTACAATGTTTAAACGGTGACATAGTGGAGACGATGATTACGTGGCGACATGATTTGACAACTGTCACTTTCATAAAAGCGGTTGGCTTTGAGATAATCTTTAGTCAAATCAAGACCGTTAAAATTTAAAAATAATCATGCCTACTCAGTCTTCCACGTGTTCATAAATGTAAACATAAATGTGAATGGCCTTTTATAACACGTGTACATTTATACATTTAATAAAAAGAGATTCACTAAATCTAAGAAAAATAAATAATGAATAAAATAATAAACAACAATTAGTTAAGTAATTATAAAATAAAAAATAAAAAGAAAATTTCAAAAAAAAAAACGAAAAAGAAAAATTCGAGATAGACGAATGATTCTCCTCTCGAAATCATTCGTCAGAGATAATATTTCTTTGGTCTGGAACCGTTAATACGTGTTGGCAATAATCCACCCAATGACTGAAGTTGGCTAAAATTGTTCTCAAATACTTTTATAACCTTGTATGGTCCCATCCATCTCATATGTAATTTTTCAAGAAATTTCTGATGTCACCTGTTGTAAATCAAAGCATAATCATAAACCTTGAGATTAATAGTTTTGATACGAGTATCATGCTTTTTCTTTCGCTCATATATTTTCTCTATAATATTCTTCGAATTGTTTCGAGATTCGAATAGTTCTTCAATGGTTAACAATCTTTCATTAATACAGTCTATATCTGTTCGTTTTCCTTGTAGTCAAAAAGTTGGCACCTCAAATTCTATCGGGAGAATTGGATGTATACCATATGTAAGGAAATAAAGAGTCTATTTTGTTGTGATCTTCTCCGTATTTCTATATGCCCAGAGCACTGAAGGTAGCTTTTGATCCCAGTCTATAGCATGTGCAATAGTGATCTTATTCAGGATCTTGCATTGTATTCTATTTGCTCTTTCAGTTAATCCATTGGCTTTCAGATTATAAGGGGTTGTTTTTTCTGTGTTTGATTAGAAAATATGTTGTCACTAGTTGAATTGTATCATTAAGAAAATGAGTACCACGATCACTGATCAATTCAAGAGGACACCCACAATGTGTAATTATAGATTTGAATAAAAAAGCAGCAACCATTTTCGCATCGTTTTGTTTTGTCACTTTCGCTTCAACGTTCTTCGTTGCATGATCCGTTGCAGCCAAAATATATCGACACTTAGTATGTCGAGTAACTGGCTTGATTGGTCCGACAAAATCAATCCCCCACTTTTCAAATGGTTCAAGTGGAATGATTGGCGTCAATGGCCAATTCATGGACTTGGTTGGTTTATCATATCTCTGGCATGGATCACAAGATCTAATATAAACATAAACATCATTAAACATGGTAGGCCACCAATACTTGGTGGTTGAAATCTTATTAGTAGTATTCTTTAAAGCAAAATGTCCACCAACATCTTCAGAATGTAAGGCTTGAATAACCTTTGGAATATCTTCCACTTCAAGACACCTTCTTAGCTGATGATCTGCACCAAGCTTATACAGAACATTGTTAATGATAGTATAAGGTGCAATCTTATATTGAAATACCATATTCTTCTCCAAATCATATCTGTCAGGATATATCTGATCTTTAAGATAAATAGTAATGTCAGAATATAAAGAATTCGTAGAACATATCTCGAATAAATTTTCATTTGGAAAGTTATCATTCAACGGTTCTTTAATCTTTTTCGTACTAAGTCGTGAAAGATAATCAGCATTGGTATGATACTTTCCTTGACAAAGCTCAACTTGATATATGAACTCTTGTAGCAACAAAACCCAGCGAGCTATTCATCCAAATAAATTAGGTTTATTAACAACATACTTTAAAGCGTAATGATCAACATGGAATATAAAAATATATCCCAACAAATAATGTCGAAATTTCTTTACAGTAAAAATCATTCAAAGTGCTTCTCTTTCTATTGCCGAATATTTTTTCTCAAAGGCACTAAGCTGGCGACTAGCATAGTATATTGGATGGTCTTTCTTCTGTTCATCCTTCTAGCTCATACAAACACCAATAGCAAATGCTGACACATCAAAATAACAATGAAATAGTTTCATCTAGTTAGGTGGTCTCAGAATTGGAACATTAATCAGTCTGTGCTTAAGTTCTTTGAATGCTTTCTATTATGCTGTCGTCCAAATATAAGCAACGTATTTCTTAAGTAATTGTGTAAGGACTGTAGTAATATAGACATGATTTTGGATAAATCTTCAATAATAACCAACATGTCCTAAGAAACCTCTTAGTTCAGGTAGATTCATAGGTATCAACAGATTTTTTATGACTTCCGCTTTATCTTTGTCGACTTCAATTCCTTGGCTGGATATTCTATGACCCAGAAGTATACCTTCTCTCATACCGAAAAAACATTTTTTGGAGTGAAGTGACAAACAAGTGTCTCAACATCTCTGCAATGTAAGCTTTAGCTTCTAAATATGAGTCTTGATATTAATGTAAACACATAAATAATCAATGAAAATTTCCAGAAATGTTCTTAGAAAAGTAGTCATAATTCTCAAGAATGTAGCTGGTGCGTTACAAAGACCTAAATGCATCTTATTGTAGGCATATGTGCCCCAATCAGTAATAAAAGTAGTCTTCAGTCGATCCTCCTTCCTTACTCCAAATTTGTTATAACCAGAGAAACCATCACAGAAACTGTAACGTTCTTGCCCACTAGCGACCTAGTCTAGAATGAAATCTGTGAAAGGTAAATGGATGGTGATCTTTCTTTGTAGCAACATTCAGCTTCCTGAAATCCTAGCAAATTTGAATCTTGCCAGACTTCTTTTTTGGAACTACAAGAATAGGAGATACCCATTCACTAGTTAAGATGGGATAAACTGCCTTAAGGTGCTTGTTGAGTTCGTCTTTTACCATCATAGAGTACTTTGGATTAAGACGATACTGTCTCTGTCAAATAGGGGCATCATCATCTTTCAGATCAATGCGGTGCTCACCAAATTCCAGAGGGATTCCTTTCAAATCTTTGAGTGACCATGCAAATACATCTTTGGTACTCTTTCAACAACTCAGTAAATTCCACTAATTCTGTCTCTCCAAGGAACTTAGAAACATGCACAAATTTTCTAGGTGCAAGTTCAATCAACTGTGTAGAATCAGGCAGAAGTATATCCTTCCGTCATACTGGCCTAGGTTATGGCCATGAATTTTGCATATGGTTGACTCCACAAATTTATCCTTGTTGTGCAGCTTGGTCTTTATCACCGAATTCTTCTTCAAATTCTTCAAATTCGTCATTTATATATTCATCATCTGCATCAGAATTTTCACAATTTTGGTCTGCCGCTTTTGGTGTACTCACATTAGCATTTGCGTTGTAGATCTCGAAGAATTCTTCTTCATCCTCCAACGAATTGTTATTCTCACAGCATTCAAAATAATTTACTTCGATGTTTTGATATATTAGAGAATATATTAAGATCATAAGAAGAATCTTATGAAGTGAAACTCATGTCACTCACAGGAGTTTTGCCTTCATATCTATCACACGCTCTAGGTAATAATATGTTATTTTGGTTTACCATCATTACTTTTCTCGCAGTCTGTAATCTTAGCTCTCTAGACTTCCAGTGTACACTTGCATTAGTCTGATAAAGCAAGGTCGTCCAATTAAAACAGAGTAAGATGACAAACCAAGTGGTTTGATAACAATGACGTTCATCGTAAAAGGCTTGGCTTGAATGTATACAATCACGTCCTTTAATTCACGAATAGGCTTTCTTCGTGTAGAATCGGCCAATTTGATATTTCTTTGGGTTGGTTGAATATTGGTCAAACCCAAGGCATGAGCAGTGTCTTCAGTTATTATGTTGACACTCGAACCTGCGTCAATTGACGCTTTCTCAATTAAA
>MU832146.1:0-84868 GCA_029204225.1 Diphasiastrum complanatum | reverse complement strand
TACTTTCATTGGATTTCGGATCTGCTTGTCCACTCCAAACAACCTGTGAATGCAAGGCAAAATGCAAATATAAAGCATCATTTTATAACTAGACAGACTCTCAGGCACTTCCGGTCGTCCTATTGATGCATAAGATGATATTGTTCCATGAAATTCAAGATTGTTAAAATGTTGTTTCTTGTATGTAATACTTTAGTCCGTAGTAAGATGGGATGATTTTTGTCCGCATTTGTCGGCCTTGCCTTGAAATTTCTTGGATACAAGATATTTGGAATAAGATCTGTATAACTCCTTCCAATGATGGACTATGTGCTGTAGGACTGATCATTGTTATATGAAATTTTACTTTATGATGTGAATACGCTTAGAATGTATTGAATTGTTTCAATCTATTCATATTAAATGAATTCATATAATTTAGTACTTCAAAAAATCAAACGATTCTCTAATTCATAGTTGACTATTGAGAAGTGAAATTTTGTCACTCATGTTTCAACCATATGGATTTTAGAATGGTCTTGGTATGTCTTCTATCCTTAATTAACTTGATGGATAATAGAATTTAAATGTTATGAATCTGATTAAAGGATATTCCTGAAATCCATTTCCAGAGAATTGTTTTTTAGAATGATTCATATATTTCTTGAGTAGTGTGTTGAAGATACACTCCAGTATTTTTTAATGATTAGCTCTGGTTTTAAAATCTAGTGAATTGTGATTGATGAATCATAAGATTTCTAAACATTATGGTTGATGGATCATAAATAAATGCTTAAGATTAGACCATTAAAAATATGTGGTGATTCTAAGATGATGAGTATTTCCTAAGAGAAATTGTTGTCTCATTTCCAAATTCTATTGGGAAAAGTTACTTACATCAAATGCTTGGAGGCTCCTACCCACCAACTCATGTTCACATATGAAGCAGTCGTAAAGGGATAAGAAGCTTCTAAAGTCATTCAAAAATATGAAGTAGATCCAACGTAAATTCAATTCATGCTTGCTTCGACCTGGTCACGAGTCACGACACGGGCGTCGGGACAGCAAAGTGGGACAAGAATTGCCCAAGGAAGTTTACTAGCACGACATGATCATTCCAAGTTTGGAATCCTAACATGACGCCTAGTCAATAATGGCCGACAAATTCCAAGTTGAACCAACTGACTACCCGTGTGTGTGCAATGTTCGTGTGTGTACAATGTTAGGTGACAACCGACTACTCGTGTCTGTACAATGTTACCGACAGTAGCACCGGTCCTTGACTAGCCAGGTTCGATGAAGCTGGAGCTGGAGGCGAACTGACTACCCCTGTGTGTACAATCACTACAATGTAGTGACAGTGGCACCGCTCCTTGACAAGCCAGGTTTGATGAAGCTGGAGCTGGAGGCGTCAGGCCGTGGTCCTGATCCTGATCCTGGCATATAAACTGCATCTCTAGGGGGTGTATAAAAGGCAGTGATTAGACATCTTGTAAGTACAATCTCATCTATATATTTCCAATTTTAAGATGGTGCATTAAACATTTCAAATTTTCAAGGCACTCGCTCTAGCCTCTTGCTCTCTTCGTTGCCTTCAAAGTTCGCATGCCTTGTCGGCTCATGTTCGGGAAACCTTTTTGAGGTTTCGCTCCAAAAAACCGATATGTGAAAAAGTTCTTCGGTCTCTATTGAGTGACAATCTCTTACTTGCCGGTTTTCCTTTATAAAACTCAAGATTTATGACATAAGAAATCCTATACAATTTTTACCATGCCGGTTTTTGGGAAAAGATGCCGGTTCCATTCTTGAACTATGTCAGCTTTCCCGAACATTGTTGCATTACCGACGCCTAGATTGACTGTTGGAAGCTGGTTGGCCTGCAGCCATTTATTTATCCCTCATCTTCACTCCTGCGCCAGTTGGATCACGGAGATCATGCTGGGAAAGTATATACTGGATCGCGATCAGGGGCTGTGAATGGGTGTGCCTGGGAGCTGGAGGGTGATGGCCTTTGCTATTTGGGTAGCTTAGGTTCGCACAAGAGAGAGAGAGAGAGAGAGAGAGAGAGAGAGAGAGAGAGAGAGAGAGATTGCGTGAAAAGAGAGGATGACATTATTAGTTTTGGGCATTAATTTAAGGCCCCCTTAATCTGGCGTAGAGCCCCCATCGAGTTCACTAGGAGCAACTTGTGTGCAAGCTTTGTAAACTTTGCATTAACAAGCCAAATGATAATAATAAGTTGGGCATGGACTTACTTCAGTCAAGTGTTTGTCTTTTAAAAACATGTTTTGCTTTATTTCTTGTTAGTTAGCTCCATATTTTTTTAAGAGGGAAAAGAATATAGGCATTTCAATCTCATTTTATAAAATTCTTTATGATATATATATATACATGACAATTGTGACAATTTATCAAAGGTTCATGTTTTTTGTTTTCAATTATGTGAAATTTTAGTGCATCCCATACCTTAAAAAAACTCCTTATTTAATACACTTGAGGTTTGGAAAAAATCCAAGTTATGCATAAAATGGAGCAATAACATTTTGACTCTAAAACTTCTATTTAGGGGAGGAAGAGACTCGATGAAATACTTTCTTGTATTGTTTTTAAATGGCTCGAAGAAATATGAAAAGATGTTTGACCATCCGTGGAGGTTGTGTTAAAAGGAGGGATTTGAATATCTCTCAAAACTCATAATGGAACATATTCACTTTTGCAAGACAAGGTTTAGTTATATTTGATAATGGATTATTGAAAGAATATAGTAATTCATTCGTAAAACTAATAGTTATCTTTTCATGATGGGTATTTAAATCAAGTGATTGTATGCATGGTGTAATGTATCTCACCAAGACTCATTGTAAATCACTATAACATTGAATTTGGGTAAAGGATAACAATATTCACATGTCATCAAGATGATTGCGAAGAAGGCCCTGGTAAAATGTGTCAACTTATCACCTGTATAAGAAGCATGACTAAAGTATAACGGAGAACTTTCAAACCAGAAGCAACACACAAAAGGAACGAGCATGGCTAGCGTATCATGAGCACCACAAAGTGCTTGAAAGATAGCCACTTGAAAAATGTAGTTGAAAGCATTAGCAACATCCACTTGTATAACTACCAGCCAGTTAGGATTAAGATCTGAAATAGCTCGTAAAGCATAAATGATAGTCTCACAAGCACCAAGAGTAGCACAGAAAAATTGAAATGGAAAAAGATGAGCATGAAATGCTTCCCGAAATTGGAAACAAAGGGTCTTTGCAACCAACATGTATAAATATTCACCCACCACAATCGGACGCACACCACCAGAGGGTTTATCCGATGCTAAAAGATGAGTAGTAGCTAAAATATGAGCATTTGGAGGCGGAATCAACGCACAAGAAATGACAGAGCAGACCTTGAAAACAAGATCAAAGCCACTAGTAGAATCATCTGCAAGGAAATAATCATGTAGGTGCTCAAAGACCATCCCTGAAGGCTCACCACTCAAGAGGTGAGGACAATGAAGAAATGCTATAATAAAATAAACTTGTGCAAGTTGTATCAAAGTCCGGCTAAAAATCTAGTGTATCATTGGTATGTGAATGAAGCCATTCCAGTGCTTCAATATTACAATAGCTTGCCCATAGACGACTACGAATAGGAATGGATGTAGAATCTGAGAAAAAGACAAACTCATGTTTTACTACAAGTACATTGCAATGAAAAAAAAGCTCCTCTTAGAAATTTTGCCAATCACCTAACATGAAATGTCAAATTCTATTACGAGTTTCTTGATGACCTGCTTCACCACCTCTAGGAGAAACATGCAAATACCAAAGGGGACAGAGCAAAAAAAATATGCCAAGCAGCAATATCAAAAGGATTGGTAGCTAAATGAGTTAATGACAGTCGAAGAGCTCTTTATACATCTAGCCAAAGGGCAATTGGAATGCGGGCATGAAGGCAAGGGTGAGGAAAACCGAGATAAAAGGAGCCCAAATATCACGATTGCAAGCCCGAGCCCAACTAGAGTTGGGAGTTGAAAGAGGAGTAGGATGTGGATGTGTGGTGTTGCTAAACGAGAAGCTCATTGTTGAAAGAGGAGCAAGATGTGCATGTGTGGTGTTGCTAAAAGAGAAGCTCATTGTTGAAAATGGTACATGCATTTTGATGCCGAGAAAGGCTAACACCTTGCACATGTACGTCCACAACCTTGACAAAGTACTTGAGAGGGTGGAGGTATAGGTTATTGCGAGGATGACAAAAGAGAGGAAGAAACCGATGTACAAAGATGTGGGGGACAATACGATGCAGGTGAAAGAAGAGGTAAAAAATAGAGCACTTATATCGACCTTAGTTCAAGGTCAATTGATATCAGAATACAATTAGGGCCGATGAAAATTATGATTGACATCTAATCAATTTGAATCAAAATAAATTGGCTTGAGGACATGTGAGCCATCAAATGTGATTGGGCCAATTTGGTACATATCACTGTTTTGATTGGACCCGAAATTCTATGCCAACTCATAGGAAGTGTCACAACTTCACAAATGTAATAAGCCTAACTAGCTTGAGTTTACCTCATGTCCTACTTTTGGCCGAATCATGGCTTTACATGTGGATTTGCCTACTTAAATTATTTTTTTTGCAATACCCCTAAACTCAACGTAGATGATTTTTTTCTAATTTTCACTATCAACACAAATTTGGAAGACAAACGAGCATATGTCTTTTTAAAAAAACACCAAAGTCAAATGTTGGAATCTTCATCTATCGACATCAAATGCAAATAGAAAATTGATCACTACATTTCACGAAAAATTTGCTACCACCAATTTTGTTTCCTGAATATGTCACACATGACATTGACAATGGAAAGCAAGTAAAAAGGAGAACAATTCCTCAAAATCATTCAATTTGCCAATTACAACATCCACAAAGATCCTAAAAACTATTACATAGAGTATCTACTTTTGTATCTACCATTCGTAGAATCTAAACAAAATCTAAAAACCACGAACCAGTCATGGCATGATGGTTATTACCAAAACATACAAATCATATCACAAAACAAACCAAAATTCAACTATGACTACAAGAAAAAAGCAAAACATCGACATCAATTGGAATGATCTTGAAAATCACCAAGACCTTATTCAAAACAACCCACCAACTACATCGTCGGTAGATTCAAACATTGAGCATTATGACTAGGCACTCGATTTCCCTCAAAAACCATCATCACAAACTCAAAAAACCAACAACACCGAGCAAAACTTCACATTCACTGTATTGAATACCAAAGACTATCATTCAAAATTAAGAACATTGAACAATGCACAAAGATTAATTTGTGATGACATAATGCATAGAAAGAGAGTAAATCCAAATGAAAAGGTCCATCTTTGTCTCACAAGAGGAGTTGGAATAGGAAAAACATTCACGCTAATTTTGATTGTAAAAGATTTACTAAGGCGCTATTATAAACAATTAAATACACATATAAGATTGCCAAAGAACTTACTTATGGCTTACATAGTTACAACTAGTAGTTTTTGATGAAATTTCACTCATTGGAAAGAGGATTTTGCAATTTGCAGATCAAAGACTACAAGCAATCAAACACGTCCATTCTCAACACTTCGGAGGATTGGATGTAATTACATGCATTGATTTGTATCAAGCAGGACCAGTTTTAGAGGAATGGGTATTTAAAGAATGGGTATTCTTCATGTCAAACTCAATCTTCAGTTGTTGATCAGCCATCATCCCAACAAATAGTAGATTGTTAGCTAAGCCAGGTACATATTGCACATTGCTTATCTACTTTATCTTCCCGCTAACTTCACTGGTACCACTCCAACTCCTTTAACAGATAGAAATTTGCCATCGGCTTGTCCAACTTCATTACCATTGTGAGTTTACTTGAGTTTTGAAAACCACTCCTTCTTTGAAGTCATGTGCTTGGATGCACCACTATCAATGTACCAGGTATCCTTGGCTTCATCACTTGTCATTAATGCTGTAATGAACAAGTTCGACCTCTCACCTGTATCATCTTCATATTGATCATCATCGTATTGATGTTGATCAACATAATTGTCTTCATAATAATTATCATCAAATTGATGTTGATCGACATAATTGCTCGCTTGCCATTTGCCTTTTCTTTGTTCTATCTCCTTCTGTTTCCTGAAGCATTCATGCTCCGAATGTCTAGGTTTGTTGCAGTACCTGCAATTTCCAGGTTTATTTTGCTTGGAATAGCCACGTCCTTGATCTCGACCTTGATTCCAATTGTCTCGATTTGGGCCATCATTGGATTGTTCTTGAAATTGTTGGAACGATCCATGATTTGAGTTTCCACCTCTTGATTGGTGTCTTTCAAGCCCAAATCTGCACCACGTCCTCTCACTGCAAGAGCTTGATCAAATCCCTTGTTGCGATGACTCAAGTTCTCTTGACATTGTTCTTCCTGCAAAAGCAATCCACCTAACTCTTCATAGGTTGGAAGATTTTTTAGTGTGGCTATACTTGTCACAAACATTTGATGTGAGTCACTCAAACTATTCAATGTCAATTGCACGATCCTAAACTCGCTCTCCAACTGCTGCTAATTGATCACGAATCTCTTTGATGTTTAGTAGGTGATCAGCAATAGTTTCTCCATCATCCATCTGCAATGTGTACAGCTTCGTCTTCAGGAATAGCACTCAAGATGTGTTTGTGGTCTCAAACAATGCCTTCAATGTATCCCATGCTTCTTTTGGTCCTTCTGAATCCGAAATGTAGGGAATAATTGCATCTCTAACTTATAAGTTGATGACAGTTTGTGCTTTTCGTTTTCTCCTGTCAAATGTCCTCTGATCTTCTTCAATCACTGGCCTTGTCTCTTCACCTGTCACAATCTCCCATAACTCTTTTTCCATCAAAATATTTTTTAGTTTGAATTTCCAAACTGCATAATTACCGGCTCCTTCTAATTTTCTTGACTCATTAAGGACACTCTCACTTAGAGTTGTCATTACTGAACAAATGAGTCCGGATCAAGTAATTTATCACACCACAGAACTGTATATTTTTCTGGTTATACACCTGATATCGGAATGGAGCGCAGATGTACGGCTGTTCAAGATCCTCTTTAACTTGTGCGCGTGGATCCGATATTGGTATGAATATAAAAAATAGAGAGAATATAAAAACTTTCAAAGGGAATATTCCAGATTTCCTACTTCGGCGTGGCGGGCTACGCCGCCTCCTCTTTGCAAAGATTTGAAACAAGTGATCGTTTAGACAGACATATATTAGTAATGTGAAAGGTATGAAGCCTCAAAGCTCTGAATGGCAATATTAGACACTATTTGGTGTGACTTGTAGTACCCCAAACAAACAAATGAGAAATTTCTTGGCACAACTCTCTAACAAATGACACTTTTCACAAAGACTAAAAAATATTGTAAAACTTTTCCCACTCAGATTTTCAATCTGTCTCATACTACCTTGGCCTTTTCGATTCCTCTGGGATTGTGTGTTTGTTCCCCACTAATAACTGTGAGCTCCAAAACCTACAAAATACACCAAGAAAGATTTCTTCTAGTTGTTTTTGTCTCTCCAAGCTTTCACCTCCTATGAAGGACTTTCTCACTTCATTGCGGAGCCAGTGACAAGCTGTATCCACTGATCAGGCATGCAGGTTTATCGTAGCTCTGATACCAAGTCAATAATCATCTATGCAACATCAAGTATTCACCATAAGCAATCACCAAACAAGGAGGCAGAAGAAAAACATGCAATATCACTCAATTACACTAACTTCATACTGAATGTAAAATGTACATATAAACCTTGAACCTTGATAGAGAGAGAAAACCTAAGAGTAGACTACTAGACTATCCTACGGCTAGCTACAACTAGTAATAGTTGTCAATAATAAAGTACATCGTAAAATGTAATTAAGAAGTGTAACAATGAAGTTTATCATTAATTTCTAACAACTATGTGGTGAGGTTGGTCAATGGAGTTATCAAAAAAGTCAACATTAAAAATTAATTACTCGTGGCAACCCAAATTTTAAAGTTCTGAAGCTTGGTTTAGGGCTAAAGTAGCATGCATCATGAATAAAAACAAAGAATTTACTTTATTATGCATGGTGGTTACTTTTCTATGCATGAGTCGTGGACCGTAGTTGATGAGTTTCAAAGAGAGCCGTTGGATGGAAAGAACTGATGCTGCCGTCGATGGTAGGGCATACATTCCATGCCCTTCTATTCCATCACCTTAAGAAATGTCGAGGTTTTCAGGTTCGAGAAATGGTTTGAAATACTTTATTGATGGTTTGTGATCGTTGAAATTGCGAATAATGAGAAACTGAGAAATTGAGATTCTGAGAAATCGAGATTTGAGAAACTGAGAAATTGAGATTCTGAAAAACTGAGATCTTGAGAAACTGAGATTTTGAAATTTTGAGATTATGAGATTTTTGTCATGAATGTTGTAAATAGGAATCGTGAACATTGTGAATACAAATCGTGAATACTGATGTGAAATTGTGAATATTGAATGCATATATTATGAGATGTTAATATTGTGAATACGTGTTGTAAATATTGATTTTGAATATTCTAAAATACCAAAATATTCTACATCATGATTAATATTCTAAAATATTCTACATTGATTACTATGGATTTTCAACGTCTTTTCAGTTCTATTGAATCATCATATTCCGTCGACGAGCAAATGTTGTGCAATGTTTTTTGCTAAGTTTAAGAGAAAATGATTGTGATGCTACAATTTGAAAAGAACACTACAAAAACGATCCAATTTTTAAAATCCAATATGAGCAAATCTCATCATTCAAAACATACATAAAACTTTTTACCAACAACGACAATCAATCGCCAATGCAATGTGACAACTTTTGTTTGTTTTGGTTTTGCAAATCCATAAATTATAAGTTAGTAGTATAACATTGTGACACTGATTCAACAATAACAATTCGAGAAATTGTGACATGCATCAATCCAATTGGAACAATGAAAATTATCATTATACAAACAAATACTGACAACAAAGTAGAAGTATATCCCTGGAAAGAACTGAGAACAACCATAAAATCATGTATCTCGTCAAACAACATAAAACGAAAGCGATACAAATGGACTGGAACAATGAAACAAAATCTACACTTTCTAATAAATCGATTTCACTACTCTAATAACGGGAAAGAGCAATTCAATTGGAAGTAGAGCTCCATGCATATTTTACTGTGAGAAAAATATTTACAACCGTTCATATCCCATGCCAAGGTGA
Organism: Diphasiastrum complanatum; assembly: GCA_029204225.1. Taxonomy (NCBI): domain Eukaryota; kingdom Viridiplantae; phylum Streptophyta; class Lycopodiopsida; order Lycopodiales; family Lycopodiaceae; genus Diphasiastrum; species Diphasiastrum complanatum. The sequence continues at coordinate 75,583 of MU832146.1, read as the reverse complement.
TAAAAAACAATGAAGCAATTTTTGGTAGACTATTTTGGCTTTCATTGTGACTACCTTGGTGTTGTTGTTGCTGTGCATGTGGGGTTGGTCGTGCTCTTTGCTTTTGTTTTCGCTTTCTCCATCAAATTCTTGAACTTCCGTAAAAGATATTTATGAAGTGTAATGAGCAATGTATGCTAAATATCATGGAAAAGAATGTTTATTTGGACCACGGGTCCCATTTGTCTCTATCATTTGGGTCATATATTTTGGGTCCTTGGTTTACCATTTATTATGATTTGATGTTTATAAGTCATTTATAGTCATATGGTGTGCATTAAGCTTCTAACTCTCAATTTGTATTTGATGGCCTCAAATAGTATAAAAAGGCATGTGAGGCTCATTGTCCATGCTTGATTGATTATAGAGTAGTACTTGGCTTGACTTTATGATCAAGTCAACTCCAGTAGATTCTTTATTCAACTTCCTATTCTTTTATCCACGTTATTGATATTGATCTTTTTGTACTTTTTTTGTGTATATCTATTTGGATCATGGGGTCTATTTAATGGTTGTTGTTTCTATTATATGTTGCAACTCTTCAATTGGTTGTGTAGATTTTTGTACTTTTTTGTGTATATCTATTTGGATCATGGGTCTATTTAATGGTTGTTGTTTCTATTATATGTTGCAACTCCTCAATTGGTTGTGTAGAGGTTCACTTTTTTATTTTTTAATTCGCTTTGCCCTGGTTCATGCATTTTGTTTTCTTGTAGATTTTTACATCATAGTTCATTCCAAAAGATGTCATTTTTAGTGCACTTTAGAATATTTGAATATGGCTTGTAGAAATAAAAATAGTATTGCATTTGAAATGATTTTCTTAATAGATTCATTTTACTTTATTTCGGTATGTTGACATTCTTGGTCTTCCTATAATAGCTCATTTAATTCTCTTTTTGCATATTACAGATACCCAAAGGCCTTGCCATGTCATATTGTGATATCCTTTGTTCTATGTCAGTATCAAATATGGTGAAAGCTTGTATATTGCATTTTGTTATATTTTGTTTTTACTTGAGGTGTGCAATTGTAGTTACTACATTTTTTTGTGATAGATATAATTCATCAATTAGTTTGCATCAGTAAAAGCTGATCTCTACCAAACTATAATTTTGCGATTGTATTTTGTGTTACAGGACATATAGAGAATGTCTTCCATATTGGATGAAGAAATAATCAAATTTTCAGAGATGCGTCCTGAAGATTACTTTAGTGATGGTTTGTGATCGTTGAAATTGCGAAGATCGAGAAACTGAGAAATTGAGATTTTGAAAAACTGAGATTCTGAGAAATTGAGAAATTGAGAAACTGAGAAACTGAGATTTTGAGAAACTCATATTTTGAGAAACTGAGAAATTGAGATTTTGAGAAATTGAGATTTTGAGAAAATGAGATTTTGAGAAATTGAGATTCTGAGATTGTCATCATGAATGTTGTGAATAGTGATCATGAATATTGTGAATAATGATCGTGAACATTGTGAATACAAATATGAATACTGATGTAAAATTGTGAATATTGAGAAACGTATATTATGAGATACGTGAATATTGTGAATACTTGTGAATATTGATTGTGAATATTGATTTTGAATATTCTTAAATACTAAAATACTCTACAACGTAATCGCGATTAATATGGATTTTTGTAAATGTGATTATTATGAATTTTTAACATCTTTTCATTTCTATTGAATCATCATATTCCGTCGAAGCAAATGTTGTGCAATGCTTTTTGCTAAGTTTAAAAGAAAATGATTGTGCTGTTACGATTTGGAAAGAACACTACAAAAATGATCCAAGTTTTAAATCCAATATGAGCAAATCACATCATTCAAAACATACATGAAACTTCTTACCAACAACAACATCCAAAACTTCTTACCAACAACAACAATCAATCGCCAATACAATGTGATAGCTTATGTTTGTTTTGGTTTTGCAAATGCATGAATTGTAAGTTAGTAGTGTATCATTGTGTCACTGATTCAGCAACAACAATGCGAGAAATTGTGACATGTATCAGTCCAATTGGAACAATGAAAATCATCATTATACAAACAAATATTGACAACGAAGTAGAAGTATATCCTTGGAAAGAACCAAGAACAACCATGTATCTCGTCAAACAACAAAAAATGAAAGCAGTATAAATGGATAGAAACAATGACCACATGTCGCGACATACCAACATCAAAATGATTGGTATTTGTAGTATAAATGGGTATCATCCCTACTAGAGAGCAATAAAAAGGCTAATACTGTCATTATTAGTGCAAAACCAGAAATAACTAAGAATGAATGGAGTGGAGAGGAGAAGTGATTGCAAACTGGTCATCAATAGATTTTTCCACAAGGGGCTGCCAGTACAACCGTATAAAGAAAACAAACACCCAGGAGAAAAATACTGAATACTTTATTATGGTTTTCAGATTCAAATGGGAGTGAACTCAAGAAAGCAAATACTTCGGCAAAAGGGAAAGCCACACAATGTTTCCGTTATCTTGACAATAGCTTATCATGAATCTAACTCCTATGATCTGCGCAAATCACAAGACTGAAGGCTAGAGACACTTCACTAATCAATTTCAGTCCAAACACTGTGTATAGGCACAAACAATATAGTCTCATAAACTTTCTATTACCAAAATGAATCACCATGAAAAGCACAAAAGGTATTCACAATAGAAACAAGTTGTGTGTGATTCAGAACACTCAGATTTACATTATCTGTATTCACCATTTGCAGAGTACAAAGTTATATTCATTACAGTCTAGACACTGCAGAGAAGAGGGGTTGCTACCCCTCTATACAAGAATCTGAGAACACAAAGGTTCTGAACTTGTAGATGAATAGCAAAAGCAGTAAATCTACATTAAAGCACCAACAAAGCTTCTGAGCCTCTGTTCTACATTGTGTCTGAATGATTTACAATGGCATGAGATTGGCATAATATAGCTAGAGAGAAAACGTGCTAGAGGATGTGGCTTTGATAACTGTCTACAAGGAGAGAGCAAATAAATATATGACATCTGGAAATGACTGCCCATGAGCCAATGGAATGCTGCCAACCAATAGCCGACAGTTAGAATGCAAGGTCACTGCCTGGGCTGTCCAAACTGCCTTTGGAACTGTCGTTGGCTATTGGTAAACTGTCGCTAAAGAAAGAAGATGACTATCGTTGCATATGCCATCTGAAATCTATCTTTGTATATGGTTGCATCTTGGAGAATGATCATAACATCAAGCATTCCTACCTACTAGTTCATGGTCCAAAAGAAGCACGATGGCTGGCTGGAGATGAAGAGCGAAGCCTGCCCTACAAGAATCCGAAGAGAAAGAGAGAGAAAAGTGCGAAGCTTCCTTTAAGAAGTGTGATAGTTGTCCTTAAGAAATGCGAAGGTGGGAGTCTCTTGCTGCGTGGAGGTGCTCCGAGGTAGGCACTAAAGAATGAACAAGGTTTTGAAAATCCCAAATAGTGTGAAATGTGCGACAATGGCCTTTCAGATTTGTAGTGCCTTGCCTTTGAAAATAGTAGTTTGCCCTTAGGAAATGCGAAGATGGCGGGTTACAGTCAGCCGCTAAAACTGCCATTGAAACTTGACTCTCACACAAAGCCGAATAATGCGAGAATGCCGACTAGGCTTTAGAATATGACTATAACCTTAAGAACAACTTGACGAAGGTTTGTGCCTTCTTAAACCAATGACTTTTATAATTTAAAAGAGCAACGACTAGGCACAACCATATGCCAAATTCATAAGTAGTAAAAGGGCTGCCTTAATGCCACAAAACAAATTTAACTCATACCCCACTAAATACAACTTATGATTAGGTGATACACAACGACAAAGAAAAGGCTTAAGATTTAGCAATAAAAAGCCAAAATCATTAACAAATTGTTGAAACCAGGTCACCACACTACACGTTCTAATAAATCGATTTCACTACTTGCCACAAGTGTTGATTGTTAACAATTTCAAGCAAATCCATCAAGACTCACAATTATCAAACAACAATATCATTTATTACTTGAGAAAGTACATAAAAACAAATGAATATCATCAACTATTAAACGAAGCAAAAAATACAATAATGAATCCACTGAGCAATTTCAGTGAGCAAGAAATATCTATTGAAGGAAATTCCAAAAAATTTGCGAAGTACAAAAAAAAAATCAACGATACTCCTAAAACAAGATAATTTATCTAGGCTCTCCAACAACTCTTGGGCCAAAATGCTCAAAATATATCAAAGTCATATAACAAATTTATCCTTTTTAATAAAGATTTTAATTCATTTAAACTTTGGGCCATTGTTTGAAAAAGCCAACAAGTACAAGAATGGAATCTACATCTTTCTCTAAAAAAAAACTTTGTACAAAACTTATAATAAATTGACTTTCAAAATAAATAAGAAATTTTTTAGATCTCATCTAACATTCAATTGTCGATTAGAAACTTACAACAAACTGCAACAATATAAAAAACGCTTTAAACAAATCCTAAAATTTTAGGATTCATGCTATTATGACATGGCAAGGCCTTTGTGGTACAATACCACATCGCCCTTGTTTCATTAGTGATGGTATTACCCTCGGTTAGCAGAGTGTCCTGGAATGCCTCTTGGCCCCCTTGACTCTCTCTATAACCCTCTTTATATCCTTCTCTATATGCGTCTCCATAACTCTCTCTATAAATGTTCACAAAACAAGTTAAAATTTGGTAGGCTTATACCGAGGCCAAAAACTAGACACGAGGCTCGAGCTTTTCGCTCCCCCTGCAACTTATTTTAAAAACTATCTTACAAAAAAACGCTCAAAAAAAAGCCTTGGTAATCGCTCGTCCTCTTGTAGTGAAAAGCCCTTCAAGTGCACAGAGATCAACAAACAGTTGAAAGACAAAAGTTGGCCAAGCATTGAAAGAAATTTTTGGAATGTCCACAAAAATATCTGGGCCTTGTTATTGATGGCATGGATTAGAAGAAAACAATGTTGTGTCATTTTGCCATAGTGCCCAAAAATTTGGACGAGGCAGATTTTATTCAGATTCATCTTGTTGGAGCACTTGTGTTTAATGGCACTTTGGAGTCCAGGGTCTTTTTTAATTATCCCAACATTCGAAATGAAAACAGAGCGATGCATAGCCAATATTAATGATGTTAGCTTTCAGCATCAGTTTAAAATCAAAAGTAATGAATCGGGCAAACAATTTTCAAATTCACTATCATGGCTACCTCTTGAAAGAGTTCAATTTTTGCTTAACATTTCATCAACTCGAGTCAAGCTTGTTGTGTTGTCTCCCTTGAAGTCCATGCTAGAAGAACAAAAGGCGCAAAGAGAACATCGTGAGGTTGATCCATTTGTCTCATTAAATTTTTGGAGTCGAGTATTCAAGCAACTTATCATTTTTTTGATGAGTTTGATTAGCATTGGTGGATGGACTTTTGCGAGGAACAAAAGATCAGTTTGTTCAATCTTGAACATGCGTCAACAACTAAAGAATTTCATTGGTCTCATAAATTAGGAACTTCAACTACAATTGACGAACCTTCAAATCTTCCTTGACATAATGATTTCTTGTAGCTCGTGCAAGGTGAGGAACGTGAAATTTATGTGGGCTCAAGGAAGAATAGGCAAAGTATAAAAGCTGTAAAAATGAAGTGGCGTGGTAATCGAAATGAAATCCAAATTGGAAGCCTTGTTGCACTTCTAGCTTCAGATAACAATAAAGGACATCCACTTTGGATTGCCAAAGTACTTAGTTTCATTCAAATAGCAATCAGACAAAACTACTACGTGTCCATTGGTTGCACACCACTTCAACAAGGTTTTTTTTGGAAAGGTATGAATTTGAAATGCTACAAGTAGATCCAAAGGGCAAGAGTGAGAGATTGCCAAAAAAATCAACCAAGGGTCAACGATTTGAATTTACAAGATGTATTAGGAATGTAGGTGTTAGGCTTTAGGATTTGAAAAAAGGAATCTAGGTAAATGGATTTGGGGTAAGGGACTTGGTTTTTTTATTTTAGTGTTTAGATCAAGGGGCTTTTGGATTTGGTTTTATAGTTTAAGGTAAGGCATCTAGGGAGTAGGATTTGTGGTTTAGGGTTCAGGGTTGTAGGTGTTAGGTTTCAGGATATGGAGAAAGGGATCTAGGTAAATGGATTTGGGGTAAGGGGCTTGGTGTTTTAATTTTAGTGTTTAGATCAATGGGGCTTTGGGACTTAGTTTTATAGTTTAAGGTTATAAGGTATCTAGGGAGAAGGGTTTGTGGTTCAGGATTTATGATTGTAGGTGTTAGGTTTTAGGATTTGGAATAAGGGATTTAGGCAAATAGATTTGGGGTAAGGGGCTTTAAAATAAAGAGGGAACAACCCTCACAAAGTTGAGATCATTAGAAGTCACTATTTTTAGAATGTATGAAGAGGTTACAAAGACTCCATACTAGGAGTCCAATTTACAGTTTTAGGATAAGGGATTAGTGTTTTACAATTAAAATTTACGATTAGGCATATAGAGAAGAGAGTTCATCTCCTATTGATTCCCACCTAGTAGCCAAAATTTGAATGCCCATCTTGTATTCATCGCTCCAGAACTGAGATTTGATTTGAGCATTTACTGAGGGCCTCGGAATAAGACTTGAAAATTTTAGACCATGAAAACTCACTATTTTGAAAGGCATGAATTTCAAAAATTCCTTGATACATTTGAATACTAAAGTTAAGTTGTAGGTTATACTGACGCTTAGACAGATTTTTGCAAATTTCAAAATCTATGTCCCTTTCCACAGCCTTTTTGTAAATGGAAATGGAGATGGTGATGGTATCCAGAGACGTACATATGCCTTTGTCTCCTCCTTTGGTTGTTTGATCTCTCCTCTCCCTCTTTATCTTCCCCTCACTCTTGATTCTTGCTCATCCTCTTGCTTTTGCACTTGTTGCTTTCTCTTCTTGCTCTTGCTCCTCTTGCTTTTGCTTCTTTTGTTCTTCTCTTTGTAAAATCAAATGGTAAGAAATGGTGCTCTCAAGAACACACCGACTCCTTTACTGATTATCATTGCATTCTAACTAATCCCATTGTGTTGGCATGTTTGTTAGGTGACAAAAAGGAAGATGGAAGATGGAGCTTTTGTAAATGTTGGATGTTATGCATCTCTCTCTCTCTCTCTCTCTCTCTCTCTCTCTCTCTCTCTCTCTCTCTCTCTCTCTCTCTCTCTCTCTCTCTCTCTCTCTCTCTCTCTCTCTCTCTCTCTCTCTCTCTCTCACATATTAGTCTCCATCTCATACTCTCCTTTTTGGAACATTGTGATTAAATCTTTGGTTCTACAGGTTTTTTAGACTCCATATTTCTTTTTGCAGGTTTTGATTAAAGCATAGGAGGCGCCGAAGTTGAAGGCAAAACTTTGCAAAAAGATATACAAGGGTCGGAATGGCTGTTGGAATGAGCGGATCTACTAGATTCAGTATAGCGATGTCTATTCCGAAGGCTATTCCGATGGCCGATTCTCTAATATATATGTGTAGATCTAAGTCTTGCGTTAGATCTCAGTTAGTTTTGTAGACCCAAATTTTTGTATTCTAGATTTTTTGTAGATCTATGTATGTTTATTGTGTACATTTAACTTTTTTTTTAACAGATATACTTCTTTTAGATTTGTTTTGCATAATTTAGATTTGGTTGCAATAATATTATTTGTAGTTGTTCAAATAAGAATTTCAATTTTTCTATTTTGCAAGTTTGTTTGTTGTTTCTTTGGCCGATCACCATCCGAACAGTTGACGCGTAGATTTTGGAGCAGAACCAGGTATAGACAAGGTTGAAATGGGCCTCGAAATAGGCGTTCCGGTTAAAAACAGTATACCATTGTCTATTTCAATGACCTCTTAAATTTTTGTTGAGTTTTTAGATCTGTGAATTTTTTGATAGATCTATATAGCTTAGGTGTTTTATTAGCAGATTTATATTGAATGTTTGTTGTAGAGACTACACAGAAAATTAGTTATCTTGTTTCAATTGTGTAATGTGTCTCTATTAAGTGTTTTAGCTCTAGGAAAAATCTACTCGTCACAATTGGAGATTGACGATCTCCGGTTATGATGAGTAGATCTTGTCTTTCCCTTGATTGTGCAATTTGGAAGGGGTCAAAGTGGGCGGATCTATTAGGAACAATATACTAGTAGCCATTCCGACCACTCTTCCGAGGATCTTTAGTTGCATTTGTCTGGCATATCTCGTGTACTTGCCAGATTTGTAAATTTTTTTGTCATTAATATTTGCAATCCAATTATTTATGTATCAATCTTTTAAGACTAACTTGATTTTTTTTAATTATTTGGCAGATTATATTCCATCCAGATCGAATAGTCCCAAGATGGTGGTATGTTATCCAACTAAATGCAAGAAAATGACCTGTGTTTGAAGGAAAAGATATTGTTGAATTGGATACACATGATGAACCGCCACCCAATTTTGGGGACGTTTTGGAAGAACTTGAACCACTCATCCAAACTCCAAATGATGTTGAAATGATGGGAGAAGAAGATACAAATGGAAATGATGAGATTCCTACAATCGTAGAAGACCAAATTGGGGGTAATTTGAGGCCCTCATATTTGGATGAGATAGAATTAGAAGAAGAGGAGATTGAATATGAGAGTAGCTCACATCATCAAAGAGAGACGAGTGAAAAATTATTATTATATCTAGACCTAGACTCAGATGAGTGTCAAGACTTGTGTGATGATGAGAATGACGTAAATGATAAGAATGATCTATGATTATTAATACTTAAATTCACTTGCACTCATTTTTTTTTATATTCATCGCAATACTTTTTATGTATACTTTTATAGATAGAGTTGAAATTGATAATTATAATACCCAAACCTTGCGGTTATGTTCTATTTCAGAATTTCACCACATATTCCCTCCCTGTAGGGTGTAGATTTTTCAATGCAAGTTGGAAAAATTAGAACCTCGCCTTTAACGGGAGAAAAGTAAGGGCTACACACCTTCCTAGGATTGGGAATTTTAATTATCTACATTTCACCTTTGCATATTAACTAATTGCTAGTGTATGCGGTAAAATACGATATTGCTTTGAACAAAATGAAAATAATGAACTACATTTGATATCTTACTATGTTAGATAAAGTATTTCAATAATAAAAATAATTGAAATAACACAAACTCACCGATAAGCTCACTCGAAGCTTAAGTGCAAACGTGCAATTGCACACTCTTTAAATGCTTGCTCTTTTTTTATTGAATATCTTTGTCACATGCACAAGAAATTAAAAATAACACTATATTATGCAATTGAACCATTATTATAAGCAAATTTTTCTAATATATCTCAAATTCTCTCATTTTATGCTTGCTCATTTTTTTTTCTCTCTCTTAAATTACAAATCTAACATACATTAGTTATCATTAAACATTATCAATTCATCTACTACTCTAAAGCTCTCTCTCTCTCTCTCTCTCTCTCTCTCTCTCTCTCTCTCTCTCTCTCTCTCTCTCTCTCTCTCTCTCTCTCTCTCTCTCTCTCTCTCTCTCTCTCTCTCTTATCTTAAATTCAAATGCAAGACACAACACATACACACTTATTCCCTCTTCTCCACCCCCCATCTCTCTCTCTCTCTCTCTCTCTCTCTCTCTCTCTCTCTCTCTCTCTCTCTCTCTCTCTCTCTCTCTCTCTCTCTCTCTCTCTCTCTCTCTCTCTCTCTCTCTCTCTCTCTCTCTCTCTCTCTCGTCCATGACCACCCAGGCCCAGACAACAGGTCCCAGATGTCGTGGACAGGCTTTCGGATTGCCGACGTGGACGTCGGATTCTGACGTCCACATCGGATTACATGTTTTTTTTCTTTTTGAAAAAACATGCCAAATTATATCCATGTTTTATTGTCGGAATCTGACATGTCGAATTCCGACGTGCCTTTCAAAAACTGGTTGCCGCCCATATTTTCCAATTGCCAGACTCTGATTTTCGGATTTTTTACTTGGACGTCGTATTCTGACATGTTAGATTGCGATGGATTATGAAATTTTTGAAAATAAATTAGACGTCTACATCAGAATCTACATGACATGTTATTGTGGATGTACTCTGCCTTGGTTGAAGAAAGCGTAGTTGATTTCTGCTTCCTTGAGAATCGGTCCCCTTGCCAAATAGAAACAACACCTGGAGGTAGATTTTCTAGTAGAGACTGTTTCTCCCCAATCTGAATTGGAGAGCCTCGTGGGACGAGTGGGTTGATGGCATTTTCATCATAACACAAAATGTGATCTAAACTTCTCTGAATATATCTCATCACTCTCTTTAATGCTTTCCAATGAGAGATCCTAGGATTGGACATTAAAAGACTTAACGTGCTAACAATGTATGCTAAATCTGGTCTAGTATAGAACATTACATACATCAAAGATACTATAAGTGAATGATAAGGGCACTTCGCTAAGTCGAGTACTTCACTATTAGAATTAGCACAAGTAGGTTTAGTCAGTACTATACTTGAATCCATTGACGTATCAATTGGTTTGCAATCAGACATATTAAATTTCTAAAATGCCTTTTAGATATGTCTGCTGGCTAAGATAAGTCTTCTTCCAAGTAAAGGTTTTTGAGGACTCAACTCTCTACACAATCTATGCCAAGATAATTATGCTTATGTTGCCAGACATCAACCTTGTCATGAGGCTGAGGAATAAATATGACCATGGTTTTAGCAGTGGTTTTACCACTAGGCCACCACCGACAAAGAGAGGGTCCATGCATGAAATAAGGAGAAAATAGGCCAAACCTTTGAAGTCTAGAAAAAGAGTTATCATTAGTGCAAGCCAGCCACCTTCCCCTGCTCCTATATCCCGTGCTTCGGCTAGGACATCGTTCTTCTCCACCCACCACAACTATCTACTTTTCTAGCAGCTCCTCGATTTTGTCAATTCCCATTTCTCATGAGGACGACATGAATTTTATTGACTATTGTAGATAAAATAATATCAGATATAGATAAAAGATTGATAGGTGATAATTTGACAATGAGTTGTTTATTAGATTTGTTGTAGATCCTAAAGACTCATTTTTGGATTCTGAGAGATATATAATTTTTGATGAGTATGTTGTCCGAAAGATAGATAGGTTGGGAGGCCAATTTGTATAAATGACATTAATTATGTAAATCATATAAATAATGACTTTTGTAATGTCTTGAAAGAGAAGACAACAAATATATCAGACCTAGTTGTGGAGACCAGTCAGATGCATTTTGTAAATAGATGCAGATATCGACAAAGACATTGGTGTTGTGTTGACTTTTTTTGCACACATTCTTGATAGCCATACCGAAGCGGCTAGGTATCTTCTTTGCACAACTTCAGAGACAAAAGTTTTCATAGTTTCTTATTGCCAAAAGTAAGTGACTATGTAGAATGTATTTTTTTGACATTTTCTATTAGCTTCTAATAATTCCTTCAATGTGAAACATGTGAAGAATTGAAAAATATTATCTATGTTAGCATGTCAACTCGTCCTCTTGTATTGCCGATCTACTCACCAAGCCTTTGTGCAAAAGTGCTTTCATCAAGCATAGATCTAATCTTGGAGTTATATCAAGATCAATGCTCAAATCTTCATAGATAATTTTTTAGGAGGAGTGTGTAGAATTAAAAAAGATTATCTATGTTAGATATAGGGGTCTTATGTTTTTTACATCAAGCATCTAGGTGTAGGATGTTGATAGGAATAAATTTGGCATAGATGGCAAATTATGCATTTCCGCTTGTAATGCCACTATTGAGCCAAAATAGAGTAAGAGGCTAAACACGTGCCAATTAGAGTGTAGACAAGTGTAAAGTTTTTGTTTGATGAATTCCAAGAGGTCCAATAGGATTTAGAGGTGGAACCTTGTGAGGTCCAATAGGAAATTGAGGTGTGCTTGAATATAGTCCAATAGAATTAAGAGGTGCATGGATCAATGATCCAATAGGATCAAGAGGTGACAAAATATGGTCCAATCATAGATAAGCATAGTGGTAGCTCGCGGACCTACTAGTATCATTGTACTCCTCATTTTGAATCTAATTGATTTGGTGATTTCATGGATTTTGTGAGTTATTGGATTTCTAGCTTTCTCTCTCTACCCGAGACCTCATGATGCATTTTCTCTCTCTACCCGAGGAGAGCAGCTTGTTTTTACTTAGATTATTTTTTGAATACTTCCCACACGTGTGAGTGAGAGTTGGAAGTGATTGAATGTATGTAGTAGTGTGTTTTTGCCATAGGATCTAAGATTGATCTTGAATCTCAATCTAGTCTTGATCTTGGTGCATCTACACACCTTAGGAGATCACAAGTACATGTAGTGGACAGTCCACACGTGTGAAATTCAACATGGTATCAGAGCCTACCTAAGGTTACCATGCATTTTGATCCATCTAAGTGAAAAAAATTTCATCAATCTTGAGCTAGAAGTTGTCAAGGCCCATTTTCCTAGCTATCTTGTTCAATCTTGGATCAAAAGAGATCAAAAGGACATTGATTGGGTCTGACCTGGTACTATACGGAATCAGGTGCTCAGACACGTGTGAGGAACATCCAATTTCAGTTTGGAAGTTCTCTCTCATGTTTGATCCATTTATCTTGCTTGATAGCTTGTTTTGAGGCTATTTTTGTCTAGTTTCTGTTGCAATCAGTTTCATTCCATTTGGTTGAGCCAATCAAAAGTTATAAGCTTTTGAAGAGGGTTAGGTAGGGCATGTAGACCTGGGTGAACACATTTGGTTTGGTCAAGAGATTGCGTGGTTGATCCAAAATCACAGTTGTATGCTTGCCAACCTCATCTATATGTGATCTAGGCACTGTTTTGAGATCTTAGCCATTTTGTTTCATGCAATATCATTGTATTTGAGCCAAATTTGGTTTCTTAGTGTATTTCACACGTGCTAAGAGTGTTAGATCCTAACTTTGCCTATACTCCATCATTTGATGTGAAATAGATCTTGTTTTAGAGAGATTTGAGTAGCTAGTGAGAATCAATTCACAAATAGTTGCAAGATCTTTCATAGGAGGAGATAGTACTCAATTATTGGATCCTATTGAAAGTGTGTAACAACATTTATTGTTCATCATTTGAGTTTTCTTCACTTCAAATGTCTTCAATGGGTTCATCCTTGTTGGAACCAAGTGAAAGATTGACCACTTCAAATTATTCAATTTGGAAAATGAGGATGGAGTCCATCTTGATCCTTCAAGACGTGATGGACATAGTTCATGGCCTTGAAGAAGAACCACAAGTTCTTCAAGAGGTTCAAAAATACAAAAAGAGAGCTAGGATGGCTCTCTACTACATTAAGATTAATGTCATAGGTACTTGTACAACAGCCAAAGAAGCTTGGGATTGTCTCGAGACTATCTATGAGGCTAAGAATACCTCTAGGCTTCTCACTCTTAGGAATAAAATCTTTCAAAGTAGCCAAAAGAGTGATGAGAGTGCATCTAGTTATGTTTTGAGAGTAAAAGATATTCATAGAGAGCTTGCTTGCATTGGTGATTCCATCAATCAAAATGAGCTAGTTCAAGTCATTCTCAATGGCTTGAGAAGTGAATTTGATAACCTTGTCCAATCCTATGCCATTAAGGAGGAGCTACCAAGTTTGGAGGCTTTCCAAAGTGTGCTAATTTCAGAAGAATCAAGACAAGAGTACAAGCTCTTGAGGATGGACAAGCTTTCTCTCACTCATAATGATGGCAAAGCTCTCTTTGCCAAGGATAAGCACAAAGGGAGGAGCAAGAACCAACATCAACAATCCTCAATCAAGGACAAAGTCAAATCCAAAGACAAAGATGAGGATGAAGATGATTCCTCTAATGCTTCATCATCCAAGCTCAAGAAGAAGAAGATCAAGTGCTTTTATTGTGGCAAGAAAGGTCATTATGCCACCAATTGCTTCAAAAAGAAGAATCAACTCAAGCAAGCCAATATTACCAATGAGAAGGAAGACACTATTGCAAGTGATGGAGAGGGATCTCTTATAGTCTCTAGTTTCTCATCTACCCCTTTCAAGAAGGACGGCCTATGGTATATTGATAGTGGAGCCTCTTCACATATGTGTAGCTCCAAGGACTCTTTCTCTTCTATTTCACCTTATGATGGAGTCAAGAAATCAATATATACTACAAATGATTTTGAATGTCCTATTGAAGGCATAGGGAACATTCCCTTGAAGCTTGCATCCTCTAAAGTTCTTTCTCTCTCTAGAGTTCTTTATGTACCTAAGCTTACCAAGAATCTTATTAGTGTTGGCCAATTGCTTGATAATGGCCTTGATGTAAAATTCAATGTTGATACTTGCACTATCAAGAAGAATGATGAGATACTTGCATTAGGATCTAGATTTGGTGGCATCTATAAACTAGATCCAAATGAGTATGTGAATGCTTGTAATGTTGCTCTTGTGAACAAGCTCTCTATGGAGGAATTAAAGCATAGGAGGTTGGGACATCCCAACTACAAATCCATGCTCTCTATGATCAAAGAAGCCAAAGCTATTGGCTTGCCAAAGTCACTCTCCAAGAAGATCAAGCCTTGTGAGGCTTGTGCTATTGCTAAATCTCACAAAAAGCCATTTACAATATCTTCTATCAAAAGCAAGCATCCTTTGGAGTTAATCCACTCGGATGTGCATTTCTCATCAACTACAAGCAAGGGAGGAGCCACTTGTTTTGTTACGTTCATTGATGATTACACAAGATTCACTTGGATATATCTTCTTGCTTCAAAATCTATGGTGTTTGATCATTTCCTTATTTTCAAAGCTTATGTAGAGAAGCAATTCTCATTCAAGATTAAAGCTCTTAGAAGTGATGGAGGTGGTGAATATATCTCCAATAAATTTCAAGATTTTTGTGAGCTTGAAGGCCTTAAAAGAAAGTTTTCTTGTGCCTACTCTCCATCTCAAAATAAAGTGGCCGAGAGAAAGAATAGATCTCTATGTGAATGTGCAAAATCTATGAGATTGAGGCATCCTTGCCCAAAGATTTTTGGGGAGAAGCCATTAATTGTGCAAATTATCTTTGCAATAGGCTCCCACATATATCTCTTGGACGAAAGTCACCATATGAAATCTTATTTTTGAAGAAGCCTAAGGTTGATCACCTTAGAGTTTTTGGATGCTTATGCTTTGTCCATATTCCCTTGGAAACAAGGAAGAAGGAAGATCCTAGTGCATGCAAAGGGATCATGGTTGGATACTCATCCACCAAGAAGGCCTATAGAGTCTTTATACTCTCTAATTCTCAAGTTATTGAAAGTAGAGATGTTGTCTTTCATGAAGATCAACACTCACCATTTGAAGAGGCCGAGATCAAGAAATCTATGGATCCTGGTCTACGAGGCGCACTCAGGTATAATGTTTCTTCTTTTTTTCCACTCACTCTTTCTCACGCCATCTCCCTTGCTACCGCACTGCAGCACAAGTACTCTCCCATCTCTTCCTCTGTTTCTCGTCCTTCGCGTCCTTTCACACGTCCTATTTTTTCCTCTCCATCCTCTGCTAGTCCCACATCTGTCAATTCACCTTCGTCCACTCTTCCTTCTGCACCACATCCTCCTTTTTCTCCTCGTCCTGTTTCTGTTCGTCACTACTCACAGCTTGAGATGTCTGAGATCCGTGAGAAGCGCTTATGTTTCAATTGTAAGAGTCCTGATCATATCGCCCGTGATTGCCGACAGCCTGCCACTGCTACTGTCGTCTATTTCCATGATGCTTGGATAATTCATCTTTGTTGATTCTATGTTCATTTCTTGTGGATTTCTCATGACATCTTGAGTTTCTATGTGTAGAATGTTGATTTTCTTGTTGATACAGCTTTCACACATGTGAAGTATTGTATTGTACTACTGCTATATGGACAAGGACAGGAGTAAGCCAGATCTAAGTGGTTGTGATCAGATCTTGATGCATTTCTAAATTCTAGCATGCATAAAGTAGTGATCTTTATGTTGTTGATGATTCTAGATGTGTGATCCAAATTGGCTAAAGATAGTTGATGAACTAATAGTGTTTTGATCTCTGATTTTTCACACTCCTCGTAGTAAAAGAATTTTTAAGGATATAGATGTCATGGAGGACATGCGGCGCCAACTAATGTACCTGAACAAGATCATGATTATGATGATAACACATTTTCAAAGAACCTTTACAAACAAATGATGATCATGATGCATCATCACTTGATGGATCAACATCGCACAACACATAGCTTCTCGATCATTCTCATCGTTACCATCGACATTAGCTTGTGAAGATCAACGTATTAATAATAAAGCCATAGGAGATATCTGGGTAGAATTAAATATAGACTCGTTTGGTTTGGAGGAATAGGATGTATTGCAACTAATTGTACTATTTATCACATTGGTCACAAATGCAATTGTACTTTGTTATTTGATTTATTGATATCGAACAAAAAGTTGACACATGTGAGTACACAAATTGTGATGATGATATTTTTATGATATGTAATTTTCTATTTTCACTTGTTTATATGGCATCTAATGTTGATATCAAATGAAATTTAATATATAGATAGACAACTATTTTTAAAAATACCATCCTTTTTCATTTTGTAACATTTTGAGGCTTATATTGAAGTGCCATATTTTTCATCACCCTCAATTAGTAGAGTAATTTGAAATGTCTATGGCCTCGTTATAACCCTCTTCATAGCTATCAAAAAGTAGACTGATTGTGGGAGTTTTGAAAATCTCCATGACCTCAAAATAATTCCCATTATAATCCTCTTAAAAAGTTGTTCAAAGTTATGAGGCTTATTCCGAGGTCAGTGGACGAACCCAAAGCTTAAAGGTTTCGCTTCTCCCATGCCCCATTTTTTATTCTATCTTTCAAAAAATGCTCAAAAAAGTGCTGAAAATTGCGCATCTTGTTGTAGTTGGATATTTGTTTTGACCACAATGTCTAGTTTCTCTCTGTAGCTAGTGGTATTATTTTTATGTCAATATCTAAGTGGATCTACATGAGTGAAGTGGATTTCTTATCATGGATTTAATCTTTATCTAATGCTCAGCTTAGGTTATTAGCTTTTGTGTGGATCCATTCCATATTGGAAAATATATTTTGATCCATTGTTGATTGGTGGTTTATCCCTTGGTTACATTGCATCAACATGTTTCATGGTTAAAGGTCCATTGGGACCTTGGCACTTGGTGTGATATAGATTGTACGGAAATTTCATAGAAATGTGAAAGCCTTTTTAAACTCTTTGAAACCCTATAATATTACAAGGTTATCTCTCTCAAATGTAAATCTTGGTAGACTATAGAGAGAAAGATGAGCAGGAAACTAGCACCAACAAATGGAAACCACGTTGTGGACCTCCAAACTCTGAAAAATGCAAAAATAAGCTTGGTAGAGGCCAAAAATATTGTATATAGATAAACACACATGTGTGGATCATGTTCCCACGTGTGAAACTAGTGTACTTGTCATGTACCATAATCATATATGTTGTACATATGATTTAATTCAAGTTCTAGTGGCTAAAATGGCCAAAAAAAGACATATGACACATGGCATCAATCTATTGATTGCATGAGCCACATCCTTTGGTTAGATGTCATATCCTATGTGTAGAGGACAGCTCACACGTGTGGAATAAGCTGAAGTAGGTGAATTTTGACTTCTAGAAGATTTCCAAGTAGATCTCCATATAGAAGGAAAATGGACCAAAAGTGCCCAAAATAGACGGTTTTGTCCAAGTGTCAGTTTTGCATGATAAAGCACCTTCACACATGTGGGATCAGAGGGATGATCAGTACCATGAGCTCCCATTTATTGTATATATAGAGCCACATTTGGCCATAATCACAGTGAGACACCAATTTTGGTTTTGGAAGCAATTTTGAGTGATTCTCTCCATTTGTCTACTTTTGTTTTGATTGTTTTGAGGTTCCATCAATGTGTACTTGATTTTCAGGTTGGAGTCCGTACTTAGACAGTGTTTCACACGTGTGAAACCAAAAAGTACACTTACCTTCAATTAATGATTGTTCTTGTTAGGATTTTGTGTCTAGAATTGATCTAGATTGATCTTAATCTGAAGTAGATTGATAGATCAAGTAATCTGACAACCAATCTCTCTTGCGGATCAGATTAGGATCCACTATTGGTCCTTTTTGTACTTTTTCCACATGCTATCAGAGCCTAGTACAAGAGGTTTTGTTGAAATTGATAGGGTTAATCCAAATCAAAGCCAAAATTAGCAATTTTTTGGAAAGTAGTCAAATTTTGTGCAGCGAGTTGGATTTGATAGCTATCCTCAAAATTTTTGGTCCAGAACTTGTTGTGGGCTGTAGGAGTCCTTTTCACACGTGTGAGGCCGTACATCTCCAGTTTTGACTGAAAATTTTAAAAAAATTTGTAGAATTTGACTCACGTACCCAATTTGAGTGATTTTTAGTGCAAAATCAAGATTTTCTATAATGAATCTAATCCCTTGATTAGTTCTTGGATTAGATCAGCCAAAAAATCAAAATTGAAACTTGAAATAGGTGCATTAATTGATCTCCTCTGATTTTTTGAGTGTATGTTGAAGTTAAGAGAGATTTTGCTAAAAAGCATAGATTAAGGAGTGATATGCAAGGTGAGAGGTTAAAATCCATTGTACCATCACTCTAGATTTGTTCAAGAGTGATAGGGTCAAGTTTAGAAGCATCAATTTGCTAGAAAACATCTTTGGATCTATCCTCCAAGTGAAACCTTTGAGAGTTTCTAGTGCATATAGAGCATCTATGCAAATCTTTTGTAGAATTTGACATAGATTGGCTTCAATTGAGAGTTCTAGAAAAGAGATTGAGATCCAAGTCACATTGTTCAGCCCTAATCAATTTTTTTAAGTGACTGTAAGGTTTGAAAAGAGTCATTAAGGTGTCTATGACAAACGTGAAGAGAGAGATCCAATTTTCTAAGAGTTCCTTCCTTTGTAGAGGGCAAGATCTAGAGCTCATTATGTGTTGTTATTGGTGAAGAATTTTTCTTCTCCTATGTGATCAAATATTTCTAAGTGGCATTAGCTCTTTGAAGCACAATAACTTAGTGAGAAAAATCACAACTTTTGATTTTGAATTTCATCCAAGTCTTAAAAGGTAGAGTAATTGGTGGAATCCAATAGGAGTGATTGAATTCAATTTGTTGAGCAAAAATTGACATAGTATGTATGAAACTCAAATTAGTTCCATTCAACTTTCTTTGTGAGAGTGTGAGGGTCAATTTGTAATCCCATTTGATGTCTAGAATGATGAGGAGTCCATATTTGAGTATTAATGGATGGTTGAGATCTTTGTGAATCTCTAGTTGTCTGATTTTTAATTTGTGAAATTTTGGTGGTATAGTTTGTTTTCAAATCAAATCAAATTCATTCTAAATCTCAAGAGTGAGATTATTTTTGGAGTCTCACAAGGACTTGCAAGATTTGTCTCCAAGAGTCCATCACAACACATGTCAAAGCTTTTGAAATTTTTCATTTGGAAGTGCATTGTTTGGTTCAAGATGCAAAGATAGATGTCACTTTCATGAAAGTAACTTGGATTTATTTTATGTCCTTGGAGAGTAGTTTGCTTGGAACTTTGGACAAGTTCAAACTTATTGCTATTATCCAAGAGAAATCAATCAAGAATAAGGAGCAATCACAAAATGAAAATAGTTTCATTTATGCTCTCATGTCAACTTATGAAGAACCATTATGCTTTGAAGATATTTTTGTATCTCAAAAGTGGATTAAGGCAATACTCGTTGAGTGTGATGCCTTAAAGTATAGCAAAGCATGTTTTTCTTGTAAACTTACATTAGATATGAAGTCAAGAAAATGGAAATGTCTTCATAATGCAGGATCTTTTGGTTTCAATAAGATCATGAATGATGTGTTCATTCATAAAGATGAAAATTGTAAGTTTTCAATCTTAAAGGCAAGTTGTAAACTTCTTATGAGAATAAGTGAAGCATCCAAAGTGGACACTTATATCCATAAGCAAGTAGTTAGCCTTATTGAGATGGAAATACCTTTTGATTTCAATATTGGAAAAATCATGCCAAGTTGTGGTGATTTTTGGACTTATGTTTCTAGCATAAGTAATCTTGATAATCATAGGAAGTGCATATTGAATGGTCATACTTGTTGTGATCATTATGAGACATGGAGGTCTCGGATTTCCATCAAAAAGGAGCACCATGAAGAGGATCTTAAGGAGTCTTCTCAAGGTTCAAGTGTGCCAAGGATTGAGGAGGAGAGACCTTCTCAAATTGTGATTCCAAAAAGAAACTCAAGAAATATGGTGGAGTCCATGTGGCTCACATTTCAAGGGAAAGAGGAGCATATCTCATGTGGTATACATCACATACTTACTTCTCTTATGTCATTTGATAAATCAATTTGCTTTAGTGAGATCATTGCATCTCAAAATTGGAGTGAAGCCATATTAGTTGAGTATGAAGTCTCTCTTGAGAACATAGACGATGTTCTGAAAATGTTGAAATTGATTTTAAATCAATTAGAAAGCAAATGGTTATTTCATCAAATGTATGCTCTTAAGTCATGTAAGAGCAAAAGTGATTTGTTCACTCATAGTTTGAAAATTTGTATTGAGGCAAATTGTAAATTCTTTATGAGAGTAAGTGAATCATCTTCTAAAGACACTTATCTCCATAATGAAGTATTTAGCCTCATTGGATCTGAGATTAGCATGGTAAACAAGCATGAAGATATGATGGAAACACTTTGTTATTATAGCATGCATAGTCTTGCCAATTTGGATGAGTCTAATTCTCTAGATCGTGGTAACATGATGTTACATCTTTGTGATCCTAATAAATCAAGAAGAAATCTTTATTTTCTCATAAAGGAGCATGCACACGAAGAAGTAGCAAGCCTCAAGGTCAAGCGTCTACATGAAAATTGGAAGGAATCAATTTTGGAGGTGCTAAGATGGTGCAAAGCTCTCAAGCTCATCAAAGATGTCAACATCAAAGAAGCACTATCATGGATATGGTGATTTCAGATCAACATCAAGCTCATTGGCTGATCTTCACACCTTTTGAACCAGCAAAGACCAATTCAGCCCATGGAGTCAAGTTCAAGATCATCATGTTTTCCATCAAGCTAGATTTACCAAGCTAGATTTTTGAGGAGGAGTGTGAAAAATGCAAAAATAAGTTTGGTAGAGGCCAGAAATCTTGTATATAGATAAAAACACATGTGTGGAGCCTGTTTCCACATGTGAAACTAGTGTACTTGTCATGTACCATAATCATATATGTTGTACATATGATTTAATTCAAGTTCTAGTGGCTAAAATGTCTAAGAACTAGTTTTCTAGACATATGACACATGGCATCAATCTATGGATTGCATGAGCCACATCCTTTGGTTAGGTGTCATATCCTATGTGTAGAGGACAGCTCACACGTGTGGAATAAGCTGAAGTAGACGAATTTTAACTTCTAGAAGATTTCCAAGTAGATCTCCATATAGAAGGAAAATGGACCAAAAGTGCCCAAATAGAAGGTTTTGTCCAAGTGTCAGTTTTGCATGATGAATCATCATATGACAAAGCACCTTCACACATGTGGGATTAGAGGGATGATCAGTAGCATGAGCTCCCACTTATTGTACATATAGAGCCACATTTGGCCATAATTATAGTGAGACACCAATCTTGGTTTTGGAAGCAATTTCGAGTGATTCTCTCCATTTGTCTACATTTGTTTTGATTGTTTTGAGGTTCTATCAATGTATACTTGATTTTCAGGTTGGAATCCGTACTTAGACAGTGTTTCACACGTGTGAAACTAAAAAGTAAACTTACCTTCAATTAACGATTGTTCTTGTTAGGATTTTGTGTCTAGAATTGATCTAGATTGATCTTAATCTGAAGTAGATTGATAGATCAAGTAATTTGACAACCAATCCCTCTTGTGGATCAGATTAGGATCCACTCTTGGTCCTTTTTGTACTTTTTGCACACAAACCAAGAGAAGATTGTTGACCCAAACAGTTAGAATTAAACTAGAATCACTATGCTAATGTACTGTGGTTCCTATCATTTGATAAGGATCAGTTGGCCTCACCACGAGGCAAGTCGATGAGACACGCATCCCGCCAACGGCAACCTGGGTTATGCATGGGTTGCCTGAGTGAACAACTATATGTACAGTGTAATTTCATTTTGAGAAATACAGTTGCTAACGTGAGCTTGGTGTGGAGAGTGTATTCTGTTTGTGTGCTACTGTGTAGCATGATCTGTGTTCCTGTTCGAAGCAAATTTAAAGTTGGTATTAGAGCCGTACAGGGAGTGTACACAATACAACATCGTCGTTGAAGATAGCTTCGGGAGAACTGTCTTATGAGAGTTTGGGGTTTATGGCATGTTGAAGACGTAAGGAGAAGCACTGATGCAGAGAGTTTAGCACACAGAAGCTTGGTGAGCTTGAGAATGTGTGGGGATTCAGAGACAAGAGTTGTCGACTGAATCAGAACCTCAACAAATGAAATTGTGAAACTCCAAAGGAAGGCTACTTGGTGTTTGCAGTCAGTGTGCATTTAATCGGACATTGTTTGACAAACGGATTGAAGCATCTGCTTTCCAGCAGTAGGGCGATCTCAGAGGAAGAGAATAAGCCTGTTAGAAGACTAGGAATAGGAAGCCAAGTGTAGTTTTCTAAGAAAAACTCTAGCCTAGGGTTTGAAATCTCAAGAAAGCGGATTTCTCTCCATTCTGAAGCCTTTTGGATGTTGTGAAGTTCCAGAGGAGGGCGCCCTAGCAGTGCAAATCAGACCTGAGAAGGCCGTGGCTGGCCGTGGAAGTGTGAGGGTGCAGGATCAATTCTCTGTTGGCAGCCATAGCTACAACCCATTGAGAAAAGAAAGAACGAGAGAGTGGACAAGTCACGCGCGAGGAACCACGAGGAGCATGTAGCATTTGTAAGTGTTTAGCGACTTCAGGAGTGTAGTTCAACGTGCCGATGTAAGGAAGTCCATAAGATCTATCTCCACAACGATCGACGAAGAGGATTAATTGCATCTGGACCACAGGATTGAAACCCATCATTGGATATGGGTGAAGTGGACCCATGAGGGTTGAAAAGCAAATAGAACTTCAACTTCACTAAAAAAATTCAAAGTGAAAGTTGAGTTGGGTCCCAAATTCAAGAAAGGTGAAGTTTCTTCGAGGTGAAGAAACAATTCAAAAACAAGGAAAATCCCTATTTTTGGGTCCCTTGTCCGTTTTGACCCAAACGAAAGGCTATAACCTCCAAACGAAGGGCACCCACACTGTACTCGCAAGTACGGTACAACAAAACAGAGTGATTGCAGCAAAGAAAGTGTTCGGAGTGCGCCAAAAGTGATTTCACCATTCCATTGGGCATGTAGTTGGGAGTTGACAACTAAGTGCATTTTGGAAGGCGATGCCGATTTGGCTTTCAATTTGGTGGAAAAGCAGTGAGTGGCCTGGTAAGGGAAAAAGTGCAGGTCATTATTTTCAACTTTTGACATCACAGTTGGCCTCAGCATACTGCTTTTAGCCTACAACAGAAGTTTCAAGCAGTTTTGCGATGACAAACATGGGAGAGTCCATTTTGAGTGAAAGTAACAAATTGGACGGGATTTCCAACTATGTAGTGTGGAAATTCAAAATGAAAAACATACTGATGAAAAAAGACGTGTGGGAAGTCGTCACAGGTGATGAGAGAAGGCCGCCAAATGAAGCGGATATCAAAGTGTTCGACAAAAAGATGAGAAAAGCTTTGACCTTCATTAACTTGTTAGTGAAGGATCACATCATTACCCACATTTGTGATGTTGTTACACCCAGACAGGCATGGGATGTGCTAAAGGAGCAGTTCGAGACGTCAAATCCATCTAGAATCATGTTTTTGAAGTCAAAACTGAATAGTGCCCGCATGGAGCAAGGAGAGCACATTCAGACGTACATGACCAGAATCAAGACAATGAGGGATGAACTGCATTCTATTGGTGAGCTCATACGTGATGTGGAGCTGGTGCACAATGCATATTGTGTGGTTTTTGGAGAGCTCAAGAGAGCCATAAAGACTAAGACCAAGCAGAAGTTTGATGCTGGTTCTCTTTTGTCATCCTTAGCCACCTCATACCTTGATAATAAGATCCATGGATTTCATGTTGAGATGCCACCTATGAAGTAGCACCAGTTGAGTCCTCCCGCCAGACATCTAGCTCATAGAGTCGTCGAAGGGTACATAGTGAGATAATTATTACCGACTCGCCTCCCACGTCTCGTCGTCGAACTCAACAACCATCGTCAGCTGCGCTACAACCTCTCGCTGCCACTCACGCTGCATTACCTGTTCTCCCAATCATCGATGCTTCCCTAGCCACTGATTTCTCACAAGGGCCTTTTGTTACCATTGGATCAACCATTCTAATCACAGTTGATCAAGATGCCTCACCCCCACAAACCTAAGCTATATCACCAGGAACTCAGCACTTTATGGACATGTTTGATGATTCCGATCTCCCAGGGGCAGAAGAAATATTTGAGTTGCCCAAGAGTCCTGCCCAAGAGTCCAGTGCCCTTTGACCTCTAGTCCCCCGGAAGGGGGGGTGTCTTTTGGCAAGCTTTTCATGGCGAGCTTTTTCACGCTTGAAGCGAGCTTTTCTAGCACCTATTCGTGAGCTTTTGTGTAAGTTTTTTTAATCTAACTTCGCCAACTCGTATCTCAGTAGCAATACATCAATTTTGCACGAGATTACTACATAGTAACCTAAATAAATGGCTCCCAAAAATTATCCCGTTTTGTCAAAATGGACCCTACCACAACAACGTCGCAAAATAACCCATATTACAAGCCTTGATTATAATCAGATGCAATCCACTTGTTGTTTCTTAACAAAATAGACCGGAATTACATAGCGATTGGTCCCACTCATGCATAATGAGAAAGGAAACCTAGGACCATCATCGGATTGAGCATTCAAGACTTCTTTCTAGACTGCACAACCCTTTCGCACCCACTTTGTCTATTGTAGTTTTTTGAACCAACTTCGTCGACCTGTATATCGGCCGCACTCTACATGGGATTAGCACTTGCAAGTTTGTTTTTAGGTTGCGGACCACACGGCTCCCAAAACTGATCCCGTTTCATCAAAATGGACCTAGCCATGGCAACATCACAATATTAGGAGCCTATAGTTCCGCATATACTTCTCTATATCTCTCTGTCTTTTAAAAAAGAGTTTCTTTAAGAGAGTTTATTTATACAAACATGTATAGATATAATCATAGTCAGAAAAGAAATTCATAATATCTCACTTCAAGAAAATGATGACATTTCACTTCAAGAAAATCAAGATCATCATACTTCTTTTTACATAGCATGTGTGTGATGTTTTGATAAATTCTCTTGCTAAGCATATTTTGATATATAAGGAGTTCACTTTTTCCATGAATTGAATCAATAAGTCATGTTCTAAAAATGTCTATCCTTTTCAATCAAGCAATGTGCATTTGTTTCAAAGTCACACTTTGTGCACAATTTATCATCTCATTTTGATAATCTAACAAGTTTGAGATTTTTTCTTTGATTATACCACGGAAAACATAACCTAAAAGCACACATTCTCAAATAATGTGCTTTACAAATCCTTATTCTCTGATAGTGCATATTAATTTCTCATTGTCAAATAATGGGTTGTCTTTATAATGGTTTCAAAAGCTATCATGCACATTCATCAATGTACGATCTTGTACTTCTAAAATTTCATATGTTTTTATTCAAAAATACAATGTTTAAGTAATGAATTGTCCATGAAAATTCAATTTGATGATAATGTGAATTCATGTTTCCATCAACAGAGCATCGTCATTTCGTATTGGCATGCTTTATTCCTTAAACTCATATATTTGATTCATGCATACCTCTAATTAGATTCCTTGGTCATCATTGATTTTGGAGGTGTCTTCCTACACTTTGTCATTAGAAATGTATTGGGTTGATCTCTTTTGATATTCAAAGATTTTGTGCTAGACAAACGTAAACAAAAATACATGCACAATTTTTACAACAATAAATGGGCAAACGACTTTGGCTATTAGGCTTTACACTACCATGTTGATCCATAGAATATGGGATCAAGTTCATTTATAATATTATAATACAAAATGATATAGCATACTACATGTCAAAACCAAAATTTATGCAGGAAATGAAAGAGTAGAAGGGATGTCAACAATGATCACTATAGATGTGAAAAAACTTAAAGAACAAGCACATTTTCATGAAAAAAACTAGAAACTCTCATGGCCAGCCTCATTTGAAGCACACTACATAGCTATACACATTATAACATATTGGAGAAATATTTCAAATTATCCACTTGTCGATTGTACGAAAACAGTATTATTATTGAGTTGCAAAAATAGAGACACGACATTAACATGCTTGCATCGCTAAGATTGCTTGCCACTGCACAAGCCACAAGCGTAGAACTAAACAGTACGTTGAAGACGAGTGTCTCAAAGTTTATGCATAAGCTCTAGTCAAAAATGTCAGATGGGCCGGAGAAGAGCTTGTGCTGGTGCAAGCCCGGCCCAGACCCAGTGTCACTGTTTTTTTTTAATTTTTATATACTGTTTTCTGATCATACGTGTAGCTAATTTTGTTCCATTGATCAGACAATGGTGGTCTGCTGACAAAAACGATGTCGTTTTTGCAAATGATAATATAAAAAGGATAAGACAAATACTGAAACTGGGCCGGGGCAGGGCTTGCGCCAGTGCAAGCCCTGCCTTAGCCTCTGACTGACTAAACTTCCAGTATACAGAAGCTCTGCCTTGGCCATTACTACTCATGTGTGGCCCGCCAGTAGATGCATAGTTGAAATTTTGTCATTCCTAAATTAAGTTCAGACTTTCGAGGAACACCTTAATCAATCTGGTCCTTTATCACTCTGGGAACACCTCAATGGAGTTAACATTTGTTTTATTGAAAGGGATGATAACGGTGAAGTTAGGATTGATAAAGGTAACATTAAATTGTTGGAATCGATGGATTTGTAATTCTGTCTTTATGATGACACCAAAGCACTCCACACTCGGATTGTCTTGTCAGTGGAGCCACTGTAGAGGAGGTCCGTCGAACTGGCAAGACTCAGTATTGTCTGCAGATGGCCTCTAAAGAAATGCCCATTGGGCTATGTGGCTGATTTTGATGGAAACATTACTTGTCACTTCTGCAAATGACATGCAAGATGTGTTGACACTTGCTCGTGCATTTTGTAGTATGTGATGCCAAACGATGAGACACTCACTAGGTTAATAATACACTCTGGAAACCATTTACATGATGTGCAGCCTGGGACATCAAAGAGTAGTATTGACAACACTAGACTCTTAGTTGAAAGGGCATTAAAGGCTAACAAGAATGTTGGATCACGAAAAGTGCAGATGATGATTGCAAGAGATTTGATCTCATCAACTCTAACAAAGCTTGATTGTCTACCAAATGAGGTTGTCGGAGATTTGGAACTTGGAAACTTTTTGGATGAGTTGATTCCTCTTGTCTAGAATAAAAGGTACATCAGCCTTAATAAACAAAATATTTGTTTTGGCATTTCTTTTTTTGAACTCAAAAATAAGTTCCAATTTACGGTGTATATGTGTCAGATTACGTAGGATGGTCTCCAAGACAAATAATACAGTGATGCCTTTAGGAGATGGTTTGGACAGTCTTCTACACCTAAAGAACAATTGAATGTATGACTTCTTTCATGGTACTAGATTTCTAGGATGAGGTTCTTTGGAAGACCAATGCTTTGTTTTCAAAATGTCAATGAAAGGACTTGCTTCAGGAGTGGATTTAGTAAATCGAATGCGACGAACAAGCAATGGAGATTTCAAGAATGTCTGGGTTCAATTTGATCACAACCGAAGAGTAATTGGATGGTCAACAGTGGCATGCCATGTCTACGACTCGTGGTATATTTTTTCTTTTCCAACCATGTTGGATAAAACTATTTCCAATTTGAAGAAAAACCTGTGAACATGCTCTTGACTTTTTTGATTAAGTGTGCAGGAGCTATTGAGCATAGCTACATGTGAGATGAAGGAAGAGGATACTAAGGCACAAATTCTATTTTGGGACATGCTCAACACAGTCCTGGAGCGTCCTGGTCAAGACAATGTGGACTTTTGTGGGTTCATGGCAGATGAAGCCCAGGCAAACTGGAGAGTAGTTCGAACAATGTATAATCGGAGATAACGTCATGCGTGGTCGTGAGAGGTCATTCATATTTCATTCCGAACAAAGCCTTTTAAGACACACCAATACATAAAAGAAATAAGGTTTAACAAGTAAAAAGGAGAAAGTCCTCCAAATCCAAGGTAGAGCCTCCAAATGTCCTCTAAGCAACCTGCAAGCTCCAAGATGCTTCTCCAACTCCAAGCTAGGATGCCTCCACCTGCAAGTAAGGATCTTCAAGCCTCCAAGGATCTCTCCTCCACCTGTGTCCCTACTCTTAAACACAAAGGAAGATAACAATCTGGCCTCAAGTATTCACTACCCAACCATAACTAGATCCAAGCTCCAAGCAAGACCTATCTAGCACCCCCTTGCAAACCATAAACAGATCACAAGCATATCACAACAATCCATAGTTTTCTCAAGATCCAAATCCTACTTATGTCCTATACCATAAGCAAGATCCAAACCTTTAGCATACTACACACAAGAATTACTCTACACAATAGTAGCCACACTAGAGCATAAGCAAGGTAAGCAAAAGAGATCTCTCTCCCTCCCAATGGGCACCCTACTCCTCTTATAGAGATGGCATTTAGTTCTCTCCAATACACTATGGAGTTCCATGCACATCCAATGAGA
The DNA here is from genome assembly GCA_029204225.1 of Diphasiastrum complanatum. Taxonomy (NCBI): domain Eukaryota; kingdom Viridiplantae; phylum Streptophyta; class Lycopodiopsida; order Lycopodiales; family Lycopodiaceae; genus Diphasiastrum; species Diphasiastrum complanatum. The sequence goes on along the minus strand of MU832146.1, from coordinate 46,611 downwards.
AAGAGAGAGGCCTAGAGGAGTTCAAGAGCCTTCATAGGCTTATGGAAGGTCATCAGACATCTTCCATAACTTATGACTCATTGATTACTATTCTTGTGAAACTTGAAACTCAATGGACCCTTTAGGAGGGTGCCCTCCTACTTGGACCCATTGCCCAAGTTGTGCTTGTATACTCTGGTCCAAGATCAATAAAGTGATATGGTTCAAGGTTGAGGCCCAAGGTTTAGAAATATAGTCATCCAATGACTTTCTAAGACCTTTCTAGGTTCCACACCTCCATCCAAGGCATAGACACCTACCTGCCCTTAATCAAGGACACTAGTACCTTTATCTAAGACACCATTCCACCAGTGGAAGGTATTGTTTCCAATCAGACTGTCGATGGCCCACATATGCTCAAAGCATATCCTCCATCATCTGATTGGTCCTTTCCGTTTGACCATCTGATTCTAGATGATCTGTAGAACTCATACTTAAAGTTGTTTCCAACTTTTCAAATACTGCTTGCCAAAAATTTGCAGTGAATTTTGGGTCACGATCACAGACAATATTGCAAGGCAGCCCGTATAGTCGAAAAAGCTTCTCAACAAATAGTTGAGCTAGTTCTGAAACTTTAACAGTAGTTTTCATTGGGATAAATTGAGAAAACCGAATCGTGGCCCTTCCGTGTACGTGGAAGTCTGACCACAAAATCCATAGATATACTTTCCCACTTTCCGGTAGGAATATCTAAAGGATGTAATAGGCCACTAGCTTTTAGCCTCTCAGCTTTATTTAATTGGCACTTAGCACAATTAAGTACATAGGCCTCTACCTGACTTTTCATCTTAGGCCACCAAAATTGCAATCAAACTAAGTCAAGTGTTATTTGTATACCCAGATGTCTTGCGCATGGACTATCATGATACTCATGCAAGATTTGGGCCCTTACTGTGTCATTCTGTGGTAGACACACCTTTCCCTTACGAAACAAAATCCTGTTTTGAATTAGAAAATCTGTTTCAGTCATTCCTTGATTCAAGGAATCTTGCAAATTTGAATTGACCCTTGAAAGTACTTGTTGCCAATACTTTCCAAAATAAGGATCAGACTCATAAAGTCCTTGAAGAGATTGAAATAGCCTCGGTTCTATAGCAGTAAAGCTCAACTGATTAACAGCCGGTAACTTACTCAAAGCATCCGCTAGAATATTTTGACTTCCTTTACAATAACGTATAGAAAAGTCAAAGATTTGCATCAGCTCAGCCATCTAGCCTGTCTCCCCTTTAAATCTGTAGCATCACAGAAATATCGAAGAGTCTAATGATCTGTCAAAACTTTAAATCTGGCTCCATATAAATAATGTCGCCAGATTTTCAAGGAATGGACAATTGCTAACAGTTCCTTCTCATAGGCACAATACCTAGACTGAGCAGGATTGAGTTTCTTGCTTTCATAAGTCAGAGGATGTCCATCCTGCATCAGAACAGCTCCAATAGCATAATCACTGGCATCGGTCCTGACCACAAAAGCCTTATTAGGATCACCAATGATTAGTATTGATGCCAAAGTGACACTTTTCTTAAGCAACTCAAAGCAATTGTTCATATCCTCTGTCCACACCACTAGTGGACTCTTAGCCCTCCGGCTTAGCTTCTTATAGCCTTTCAAGTCCTGGGTAAGGGGAAATGCCAATTGAGAAAGTTGGGGAATATGCCGATAGAGAAATCCAACAAACCCCAAAAAAGACTTGATTTCCCAAACTGTGGTGAGAATTGGCCAATCAATAACCCTCTGGATACGATCTGGCTCAATCTCCACTCCTCGTTTGGAGATCTTATGCCCCAAGTGGACAATTTCTTAGCAAAAAAATCACATTTAGACTCCTTGGCAAAGAGCTTTTCTCTTCTTAGGATGTCCAAGACAATCCTAAGATGCACTTTATATTCCGCCAAAGTCTTACTGAACACTAGGATATCATCTAAGAATAACACTACGAATCTTCCCAAATATGATCTGAACAAATCGTTCATCATCTGTTGGAAAGTTGCTGGTACATTGGTCAAACCAAAAGACAACACAAAAAAATTTGTAGTGACCAAAGCGAGTTCAAAACCCGGTTTTTGATATATCTTCTGCCTTAATGCGTATCTGATGGTAACCCAATCTTAGATCTATCTTGGAAAAGTACCCAGCACCACCAAGATATTCTATTAGATCATCCATCCATGATAGTGGATATTTATTCTCAACGGTTACCTTGTTCAATTTCTTATAGTCGACGCAAAATCTTATAGTCCCATCCTTCTTGGCAACCAGAACCACTGGTGATGCCCAAGGAGACTTACTAGGTTGTACCCACCCCTTTTTTAGGTAATCATGTAATTGTTTACTTACCTCAGCCTCTTCCGACGCACTCATCCTATAAGGACGTTGTGCAATTGGAATTGCTCCAGGTATTAGTTCAATTTTATGAACAACTGTCCTTTTTGGTGGTAAACCTATAGGAAGGTCTAAAAAAACATCATTGAATTCCTGCCTTAGTTCATTATAGGCTTCAAATTATGTAGTGTTCTCCCTGGATATACTCATGGCATTTATGCTAAGTTCCTCATCATTAAGGCAAATCATATCATTATGAAAACATAAATAAATTTTAAAATCTGAATTCTTCATAATAGAATCAAGTTCTTGTTTAGAATAAGGGTTACCATTTTTAGTGTCAACACTTAAACTAGCCATGATCTTAATTAAAGAATTGTCATGCATAAAAGATGAAGTTTTTTCAACAAAATCGATTTTCAATGACTTATTCTTATCAAAATGCCATTGTTGCCCGAGGAGAACAATATCCACATTTGCTAAAGCAACAACATGGAATTCTATTTTTTCAGAGTAGTCTTGTATGTGCAATTCTGGGAATTGGTTTATGCCAAAGTATTTGTTCCAAACATTAAGCCATGAACTTACCACTTACAAGTTCCTATCTTTCTTCTCTCCCTTAAACAATTTTACAGGAGGTGGAACTACATGCTTCTTTTGGTTGGCTAACCTGGACTCCAAATCCTGGTTCTTTTGTTTAGTTTCAAGAAGCTGTTTATTAGTGGCTTGAATTTGTTGATATAAATGTTCAAGAGCTTGTGCCACATTGGATGGGTTTGATAAATCAAAAGTTGGGTTATCATTGGTTTGATCCATTGGTGTTGCTTGTGTGTTTTCCTATTAAACAACAAGGTCTCAAATTAGAATGGTAGAAATGCTTTAATTCTTACATCCAATGCAAATAAAAAGCATTTTACTTCTACTCATTCAATCTTATTGTTTGTAAGCTCAATCCAAGCCTACAATTTGCAAGCTCAATCCAAGCTTAAGAGAACAACTACAACAAGCTACCTTTGCCTTAATCCAAAGCAAAAAAGAAAACCTTTATGTAAACTTAAATTAACTAATTCCAAGCTAAGGTTTACATAAAGATCCCAATCCAATTCTATTTCTATTTGTCATTACAAAAGAAACCAAAATTTTCACATTTCTCAATATTCTAGATCTCCAAATCCGTGTAACTAGTGTCTAGAAAAGAAAAATTAATGAAACTTTATAGAAACTTCAAGTTTCAGATCTGATTTTCAGATTTACAGGTCTGAAAATCAGAACTTCATAATGACAAAAAACAAAATTTAAAAACTTGTTTTATACACAAAGTTACACTACCAATCCTTTCCTACATTGCCATCTTCATGAAACTAGGAGATAGAAAGGTGTAACTAATGAAGTTTGGATGAAAACTTCACTTTTCAGATTTAATTTTCAAATTTATAGGTCTGAAAAATAGAACTTCAAAATGAAAATAAGAACTTCAAACTCTTCATAAGGACTCTAGTACCTTTATCTAAGGCACCTACCCTTAATCGTAAGGGTAACCCTTATCCAAGGGTCTCATGACTTTTCTATGATACAACTTCGGCAGACATGAGGGTCAACAATTTGATAGTCAAAATCAAGAACTGAAGAGTGCTTAGACATGTTAGCAATTGATATATGATTAAGGTAGCCAAGTCTATAATGGCAAATTAGTTTGTAATTCATAGATATTGAACTACTTAAAGCACGATCAGTCATAGAGTAACAATGAGTAAGCTTATAGAGATATCCTTGTCTCGTTTTGAGTGCAAGAATCCTCTTACATTTATCAAGAATCTCTGACTAATGTATAGTCACTTGTCTGTCCTTATCCAAGGGCACATACCCTTAATCCTAAGGGTACCTTGCCATGTAGCCCCCAACACTAAATGGACTAATAGAGGTCTAAAGTACTGCTAGTTACATAGGTATGTAACATATGATCTCTGCCATCTCATCGCAGATTTGTGAGTTGATCTTCAAGAAGCATGATCTGGCTGCGTGATTTTCATCTAAAATTTGGTAAGCAATGTATCCCACATCTCTCTTGCATTAGAGAGTGTCGCGAGGTCAAGCGTCAGGTTATCCTCGATGGATGATGACAACACGACTTTCGCACCGACGCACTGTGTGGTCTATCACAATAGCGCTTAAGGATTTCTCTGATAATGCAATAGATGTTTTATGCAGAAGAGTTTCTTGTCTTAAACATGATCGAATGCTTAATTGTTTGATAGTTGTATGTTTGTAATCAGCTGAGTTTTCAATCTTATTCCACACACTAGTTTTACCTTGTCGAATGCATAAGTAAATTCTATGTAGGTCAATAGTGTTTGTCCTCACTTTGGAGGATTGTAGATCATGTCACAGGGGGCAGTAGACCCAAGGATAGAATCAAATTCCATCTGGGTTTGTTTCTATGAGAATCTCAACAGTGGGTAGCAGAGGACGAAACGATTCGTGTCTATAAACTCACTTCACCCTTTTTTTCACATCCAGAAGATTTTCCATTAGTGGTATCAGAGCGACGACAGTCTCATATCCAAAACTTGATATACCTAAAGAGCTATCAGATCCAGGAGACAAGCATTCAGAACAAGAAACCAGAAAAGACATCTGAAGAACACAATCTACAACAATGGCATCAATTAGTAGTATACAGTCGAAGATCTACACAATCCTCGACTCAGCCGGGTCAAATTTCCTAGCATGGAAGATAAAGGCCTCTCTCATATCTATCTTCTGTGAATCAAAACTTGTTGCACTTACTAGCGGACTTCTTGAACCTTAGCTTGCTGGCTACACAATGCTCAACTTACATTGGTATATATTACCAATCTACTACAACTACATAATTAATAATCAGGATCTACATGTACGTAGAGGGGAGGACACGATAGCAAATCAGGAGGCTACAAGAACGGCCGATTAGGCACGTCCTAATGGTATCCTGTCAGTCTCGGAGGATGACGTCCTCCTGGTACTTCCGTGATCTCATATGTCCTTTCACGCGTGGAGATCCGTCGTCGCTTGGGTCTTCGTGTCTTCTTGTGCCTAACTTTGAACCATTTGACATCAAATATGAAAAAGATGAATTGCCTAAATCCAACTTTGAGGATGTCATTGATTGTCCCAGAATAGTCAAGTTGAGAAAAGAGTAAATTGGTGTCCGTTGTGCTTGCTCGACTCTCTTGGGTAAAATTTTTCATGACTCCACAATCGTACATGTTTCTATTTTTGTCAATGTGCTCCATACGAAAGTGTCATCCATGTGTCCATAGTGCATTGTATTTTTTGTACTGAACAAAATAGAACAAAACATGTTAGGGATACAACAAACATGTACAAAATTGCACATACAAATGGTTTAATTAACATGTGAATGATGATCATCATAGCTTACATGTAAATTACACCCCCTTGCAAATTCCTTCTCTCTCTTTGTTACTTCCTTGTTGTTTGTTGCGGCGTCTCTAAGAGCATCACGTAGCCAATCAAGCATCATGTCCTTGGGCAGAAGGGCTAGGTCAGATGGATATGGTTGCCTTCTATGCCCTCTCTTGAAAGTGGCTCGAGTGGTTTGTCTACGAGCCTTTGGCCTCTTCTTATAGCAAAATCCACTTTTGTATTTCTTTGCTATTTTAAATGCAAAACTCCTGAAGGACTCGCATTCTCATGATCACTCCTTTTCCTCGAGGAACCTTTCCAACAACAAGCTCATCATCCTTCTTATCCCAAAGACAAGAAATAGAAGGATCGCTATGAGCAAGGAACTCCGTGATATAAACCATGGACTCTTGCACTAGCCATCCTTCCGACATGCTACTCTCAGGCCTTGCTTTAGGTCTTACGAAGCCTTTCAATGTTTTCATGAATCATTCCAAGATAAACATCCAGCAACTATGGACAATGCCTGAATTAAAAATATGGATCGATGTTAGTGAGAGAACACTATAATTACCAAAATAGCAATAGTCTAGGATGGACTAAGAATAGACAATTGACGCAAGTAGATGATCTACCTACAATGGCCACCTCTTCTACCGAATGCACAATGAGATGCATTTGAATGGTGAGAATGGATGTGGGAAAGTGGTTCTCGAGATGGAGCTTTGTCTTGCCGCCTCAATGGATGCCAACGGTATCTCCTTGGATGAAATGTATCTTCATAAGAAAAGTAAACAACTATGACATACACGTTAGTAAGATCATCATCTATAATAATCCCAAGAAAAAACGATGTGAGTCGCATTCACCGTACCTCACCAAGCCACTGATTTTGTAGATTGCACTCCTTAATGCCTCTATCAAAAACCCTCACAACACCAAGGGAAGCACAAACTGCATGCACAGAAACAGTACGGTCATTGAGATACATATATATGAAATGAGATCATCATGAAATTACAAGATATGCTATAAAATGTAATCCGCAATGTTGAGGTGGAAGTAACGTAATGTCAAATAATCATGCCATGCCAACTTGTAAAAAATTATGCCAATCATGAGACTTTAGTCCACTTAGCTCGTTGTCCCTTGTGCAGGCACCCTTTAGACATTGCATACGTCCTGTCGGAGTTCAAAATGAGGCTATTGCCTTCTTTACAATTGTCTCTTCTTTCGTTGAGAAGCTCCATGGAGTGTTTCACAGGACAATTGAATTCCCTACCATTTGTGGTCATAAATCGACCATCTTTTCCATCTTTTTTAAGTCATCTTGTGCACCTTTCTTATCTTTCGGCTATCAAGTACTTCCAAATCATGTTGCTGACCTTCTTGAATATGTTCATCAGGTCCAGAAGATGGTTTATTAACAATTCTCCCCAATATTGGGAGTTCATGAAATGTTGATAACCTTTTCATGCCAAGAGGGAGTCGTCCTAGATCTTGATTGGATCTCCAAATTTGAAGCCAATCACTTGCCTACAATATTAACAACCAAGCACTCACATTTAATGCATATTATCGTTAAAAGAAATCTAAAGAGAGTAACTATTAAATAAATAAATGATAGGTACATTAACTGGCCCAAATATGTATTGTACCTTCATAAAGTGGAGACGATGACCAACAAGCCCATCACACATAGGGTGATTAGGTAGAAGGTATCGAGTGTGGCTCTCATAAACCATCTTTCATAGATGTTGTGAGTGGCGACGTGGTTGCAAATGCTCGCCACAAACAGGGCATGCATTGTAGCCACTAGTTTGGAGCCTACATTGAGACTGTAGTGGGTTTCTTTCCTTGCCTAACCTGATTCCAAGATCTAGTCAATCTAGCATCAAAGAGACGGAGTTAGTTGTCACACGGAGGTTCGTTCCCATGAGAGCGATAGTATAGTTCAGATTTCAACATGAATGGAGGATCTAACACTAACATCCATTAACACTAAGCATTAACACTACATCCATTAACCCTAAATCCACAACAATGATAGAAACTTACTCTTCTCTCTCTCTTTTTTTCTCTCACAAAAAGCATAAAAAATAGCAATCCCAATAGTGATCAAATCCAACAATTAGCAAATACAAAGGAAGCATGAGAAATGGAGGAAAAGAGAGGAAGAGCAAGGACATTCATCAATCCATTTCTAAAGAGAACTAATCTGCTTTATTGGAATGAGAAAATGAACATCAAGTGCAACTTGAGTTGCTCCCTTTTTATAGTAGAGAAGAGGAGGACCCTGGCCTCTGAATCCTATTGGTCCAGTCTTGCCTCTCTTTTTATTCAAATTTAAAAAAGTGTGGGAACCATCAAAATTGGAGAGAAACCCAACTTTATTCACTAATTTGACATTTAGGCCCTACGACATTAAAAGTCCCGCAAAAAGGCCTAAAGTCCTTTTATTAACTTTTAACTAATCAATCAAATAACTATGTGATCATTGGGTTGGACTTACACACGTGGGGTGTCAAATCCCTCTCACTTATTAACTAGGGTTAGGGTTGCCTTGATATTCGCAAACCCTCCAACAGTATCCCCCACCAAAACTGGTGGCGGTCTCACGACACCTGCAATATGCAGTTATTGGGGACTTTTATTGGCTTCGCGCCGAATCTTAATTAAACGATACTGCATCTTCTCCATAAAGTCAAGGCCTGCAGTATTGAAATCTAAATTGTGCGGCAGGAAACAACAGTGGGCTCCGGCAATCCACTTGGAAATTGTCCATGAGGTGAAGTGGGATTCCCAAGAGCCTCCCATCATAGCCGCACGGAAACATAGTCGAGCAATCGACAGCTGATCTTTGATTTGCTCTGAGGCCATCGGCTTATTTGGATCAAATGCTAGGGTAGGAAGGCAATCGTCCCATTTGGTTGTCACTAACGCCAACAGAGTTAGATCTTTTGCAAACATTGCCGATTGTCGCACTGTTGGATCCGGAGAGTGGACATACTCTCTCTGATATGCCTGTAAGGCTCGGTGGAAATCCACTGAAATATTTCAGCTGTAAGGCTGGTGGATGATTGGCCAATTGGGTGTATGGATGGTGATTTTATCCATAGCCAATCCCGAATCTTTCCATTTTTGTCTTCGCAGCATTGGCACGTAATAAAGATCTACCTACAACTGGCGAGGGCTGGTGACGTAACTCCTAATTGATTCCGGAGTTTTCTCAAAAACCGTGATTCTCTATGCCGGCTGCTCTCCCAGTGCAGGTATTTTGTCCAATTCTTTGTCAGCCTCGATCTCGGAGGTCTTAAATTTGAGAACCCATCCACCACGCGAGGACTCATGTGGATGCTGCTTTAAGAAGGTCTGGATTTGGTCCTCCTCTCTCTTCCCATTTTTCGAAAAAGCTGAAGGTGCCCTAAAATGGTTGAACTTTGAACTGAGCCTAAGTGTTGCATTTCAGGGAAATGCGAAAAAGACGAAGCTGTTGCAAAATAGTTTAAACTGTTGAACTATGCTAGTTTCGCATTTCGGGAAAATGTGAAAAAGCCGACAACCGGTGGAAACCATAGTTCATTTCTTCAGACTGTCACAACACTTCGAGTATTTTTGTAGACTATCGCGAAAGTATGTATTTTTGCAGACTTGTTCTAAATGCTAATTTCGTGGAAGTCCTTGAAGATGGCCAAGTCTTCAATGACTTCAAATTATTGAACTTAACATCTAAACTTGAAATTATGATAGGATTGGTTACCCTTTGCTGGAGATCAACTGGAAGCCCGTTGTAGACGTTTTTCAGATAAATTGACTGTCTAAGTTTGTGATTCCTGCAGGTATCAGATGAGCAGACGTAGAACCAAAGTTGGTTTCACCTAACCCTAGATGAATGATCAATAAACGTGCAGGAAGAATCATGAAATAGAAATTAGTCATTCGCCAAGGAGACAATTGTGGGCGTAATCTTCAACAATAGGGTCCCACGGATAATTTGGTCATTTGACACGGTATAGTTTGGTATTAGGTTTTTCGATCGTAACCCTGGCAACTTGTTCCACTTTGGATGAATGTTGTGGAAAATCTTTGAGTGGAAGTGCATCCATGTAGTTAAGGATCTGAATGTCAGAAATGTCCAAACAGTCCAAGAAATTCTGAATTCGTAAGACATTTTTGTCATCTATGAATAAATAGGTTGATTTATTGGTAGGTAGTCATTCAACGTTTAATAATTCATCATTGTGTGGATGAATATTAATAAAATTGATATTAGTGATAGGTGTGTTGTTAGCCGATTTTTTAGCATACAAAATTGAGCTGATTTTCAAAGTTTTATGTAATATCTTGTATGGTTTCTAAGAAAACTTGATCAAATTAGTGTGTGACTGACACAGATTTGGCCAGTATAGCCCATGTCAAAGGGGTCCCAGTTCGCCCAAAAAAAAACTACTGAGTTTTTAAATAAAATTAGTCTTAAAATTGGCCATTAAGTTTTATTCCGGTTGATGTACACTTGATTTCATCTATGTAATTTTGGGTGTTTTAATATAAAAAGATATTTGAGATTTTGCAGGTTGTCCTTTTCCTTGAGACCCAAAAAGAAATTTGAGACCGAAGAATTTGAAGAGAATCGACATCAACCCATCAGCAGGAGCTCTTGTGCAAATCACCGACAAACCAACAAAACTGATCTAAGGGAAGAAACAACAATTCAGACAAACATCACTCAAAGTGATATTGGGATCAAAGAATAGGAGCTTGAGAGACAAGGTGCAACCCTCCAGAGACAAGGACAGTCAAAACGGGTATGACCCACCGCAAGTACTATGGAACATTCCAACTTGACAAAATGAAAAGAGAAAAAGAAAGAAAAATGAAGAGTCTTCCCTTCCTTGTATAAAAGATAAGAGGAGACCACAACCTTAAAGACCCTTGACTTTGGCCAAGGGGTCTTGCCTATCAAAGAGAAAATAGGAAATAGCAAGATGGGCAAGTCAACCCTTCCCTACCTTCCAAAAATGCAAAGTCTAAACATGGTCCAACAAGATGCAAGGCCTCCATGCACACTTAAATGGGAGTAAAAGATAAATGACAAAAGCACATGGGTGGTGAGCAAAAAGTCTTTATGGTATGATTATGAGATAACCACCACTTTGGCTTCATTCCAAGGTGGCAAAGCCCTCCCCATCTCCTATAAAAGCTTGGAGATTTTCCTTATTGTGAGCCTACTAGTTTTTGAGAGAACTTAGGTTTTTGAGAGAGCGAGAGGAATTCATAATGAAATTTGATTCCATATCTTCAAGACAGAAATGAGTTGAGGGATCTTCATTCTACATTTCTGGATTCATTTCTAGTGTGTTTTCCTATGGATTGAACTTTATTATGAGGATTGAGTTCTTGAAGATTGATTTGTTATTAACTTCATGCTTTTGTATACTTGTCATTGAGATCATTTGTTCATTGAGAGTCGGAACGATGAATAGTGCATTAGTGATCCCATGAGAGGGTGAGTAGAGATGAGACATATGGTTTCACCATTATGAGTGATTGTATGATTTGTATGATTGAGAGATTGTGGTCCCAAGAAGATAGAGGTGGGAGTTTATCCACTATTCAACAATTCAAATTTTCTTAAGAGTTCCATTTGAGAGGGTCTTCTTAGAGTGTTTCTTTTCAATAGTTCAATATGAGCTATCCATTACTATCATGTTACCTGTTACACACCCTTTATGAGATTTGCCAGTCGAGATCCATTCCGTTGATTGAGAGTGTTGCATGTAAGATGAAGATGATGAGATGAAGCCATTGCCTTTGTCACTCTCCAAAGAGAAAAACTTTCTATTTTCTATGAGAAATACTTTTGGGAGGAACTGTGTGAACTGCGTAATTCATTTACATTTCCATTGAGGACTTCTTTGTGAAGGGGAGTAATGGTTTCGGCTTCTCTGCTGGTAGACACCTGAGAAGTGTATCTTCTGTGTCAAAAGAGCTTTCGTTTCTGTCCTTCATTGCTGACATATTTGAAGTGCCATGAAAATGGGTTGAAAATGACATGTGCATTTAGTGATTTCTAAAGAAAGAACATGTGGCTTTAGAAACTCCTATAAAGAGAAATTTTTAGAAAGAGATAAGGTATAAAAGAGAGGAGAGAGAGAGAGAGAGAGAGAGAGAGAGAGAGAGAGAGAGAGAGAGAGAGAGAGAGAGAGAGAGAGAGAGAGAGAGAGAGAGAGAGGGAGAGAAGCTCATTTTTTTTATGTTTTAGGGTTTCTTTAGGTTTGACATGAAAAATAACAATAATGTGAGTTGAGAGAGAGAGAGAGAGAGAGAGAGAGAGAGAGAGAGAGAGAGAGAGAGAGAGAGAGAAAAGATCGTTTGGATACATACAAGAAGGTACCTATCTAAGTTGTTGCTTAACTGTAATATGTAACTCTACTCTAGAAGTAATCTAATGATCTCCTAGTCATAGGACTCCTTCTGCTAGTCATAGGACTCTTTCATGCACCCCAATCATATGGCAGAAATCATAAATACATTATATTTTGCCGTATACAAAATACTACTTGATATTGTATTATGTAACAAGGGACTCCATGGATTCTTAGAACTTGTCGAAGATGAGTGATAGGAAGGACAAAAATGTGGATCTAGGTATGGCATTCGTCCTGAAAAAGGAAATGGATTTGATATTGGTTCTTACTTTCAATAGACATTGAATTTTGGTTTAAAGTATGATCAACCTGAAGTGCCAATATTGGTAGGATACAGATGCTGATTGGACAGGTAATATTGATGACAAGAGATCTACCAGTGGTCATACATTCAGTTATGGTATAGTTGCAATTTCATAGAACAACAAAAAACAGCCTACAGTAGCCTTATCCTCGACGGAAGCTGAATATCGAACACTCAACAATGCTACACAAGAAGCGGTATGGTTACGAAGGGGAGACTTTTATATTCTTCTCTTGTTTTCTTCCTATCTTGTATTCACAGTAAAACTTCTCACCTTGGTTTGTATAATCTCTGCATAGATAGAGATAAACCAGAACCCCATTCATTTATCTCAATTTTGTTTCAATCTTCTTCGTTATATGTCTCCCTGTTTTTTCATAGCCATCTCATCCACTAGTCATTTGGTTTTTCTTTTTTTCGTTCCTTTTTCCAACCCTGAAAATAAAACACAACAATATTATACACTGTACAAGTAAAATCTCTGCCCCTCTCTAGACATAATAAGGCTTGATTTTATCAATGTTGGTTCGGTATTTGAACACCTCACTTGATAGATCAACCAGCTTCACGATATTATTGTCATAGAGTTTTTTCACAATATAAGGTCCACTCCACTTGAAAGCCAACTTCTAGGGCATAAGATCATGGCGTGGTTCTATGAATAGTACTAACTAATATAAGAAAAATGGGTAACCTTTTATCTTTTGATCATGAGACAAGTTCATTCATTTCTTAAAGGTCTTTTGATGGACTAGGGAGGCTAGTCTCTGTTCATCTAGCCCCTCCAATGTATCGATACGTTGTTGCATGGATTCTTTCATCCCCAAATCATGTGTCATGGCGAACCTCAATGTGGGTGGTTCTATCTCTATGGGTAGGACATACTCTTGTCTATAAACCAGAAAAAATGGTGTGTGATTTGTCCTAGTCTTATAGGCTGTATTGTAAGCCCATAATGCTGAGTACAACCTCTTATCCAGTCTCTCTTTGTTTCAGACACAGTTTTCTTGATGATCGCCACCAATTGCTTGTTTGTAGGGAGTACTTTTCTTATGCTTTAAGCTCAGTTGTTCAGTCAAACTTTCTATGGTCTTATTTAGAAAGTGAGTTTCCCTATCTGATATTAACTCTCCAGGGGCTCCAAACCTCCCTATAACCTGCTCTAGAAAAAACTGTGTTGTTTCTTTAGCGTTATCTTTGTCTACAGCCCTTGCTTCAGCCCATTTGGTGAAATAATCAGTAATTACTATAATGTTGCTCTTTCGTGAGGAAGAAGTTAGGCGGGTAGGTCCCACAAAATCTGGTCCCCCACTTCTCAAATGGTATGCAGGCCTCTATAGGGATGAGAGACTATGTTCTATCTTCCTTGGGATTCATTCTTTGGCAGATGTCACATCGCTTTACATAGTTATGAGAATCACTAAACAAGGTTGGCCACCAGTATTTTGCCCTCAATATCTTTTGTCCCAACAAAATGACCTCCACATGCAGAGTCATGGCATTCTTCTAAAATGAATGTTGTGTGCCTTGGAATGATATCTCTAAGTTATAAGAGGAACTATGAACGTTGATCCTTTGAGATATTTTTTTTTGACGACATTGTCTAATGGATAATATAAACTAGGAGTGCATCTTGAGAGATTTGTTCCATGAGGGGAGATTTTTTGATTTTATATGAAAGGAGCTTTCAAGTTCTAAATCTAAATCATCATTAGAGTATAAAACTCAAAGTTTGAATCGCATACATGTCTCATAATGTTGAATGGTAATTTCACCCTACCTCCTGGGAATATAGGAGGTAGGTCTATACTCGACATGGTTGGAATATAGCATTTAGAGCTAAAACCTCAACCTACTAGCATATTCACTTAGGACCACAATGGCTAGGATACCCCGTCGGAATATATGACTCCTCATCATCCACTATCGGACATCTGAAAACCAAGATGTTTAGGGGTTGGATAATTCCCTATGTCGACACCTTGTATTTGAACATCAAGAGACTAATTAGCTCAAAATTGATATATCGACAAAGGATTATATATATCCTAGGAGTCACACGTTTGGGTGAAATCATGAGATTTCCGGAGCCTCATATCATTCTCGAGATATTCGAATTCTAATCCTTTTCTAGAGAGTAAGGTGTGTTTTGAGAAAGTGAGAAAGTACCATTATAGGAGAGATATTCCATGCATCACAAATTCTGAGCTATCTTTGGGGAAGACGTTCCACCCAAACCTTTTGCAAGGACCTGACATTCCACATACTGATACATCCCATTTGAACATTGTCCTGTTACTTGGGTTGAAAATCATGTATCGTCAATGTATAGTGTCTTTTTTGGGAGCAGTGAGACTCGAATAGATAATGGAATCAACCGAACCTTGCATTTGAGAGAGCAGGAATATTTGTGGAATAGCTCTCCTGCTATAATGGGCTGCTAGATGTAGAAATAGTCTAATAGATTGTTAATGCTAAGTGTAGTCACAACTCAAGCGCTCTATGCCCAACAGAATTTTATAAATTAGTTCATACTCAAAAAAACAAAAATGAGTACAGTCCACTGAAGAGATTAGTAGTTTGTGTGTGGTATTACTGAAAATGGGTTCAATAAGAAGTTTAGTCCTGAATGGATTGATAGTGCAACAAAAATAATGCTAGTTCCTCAACCATCAAAGACAGTCGTTCTCTGATCAGAAACTGAAGAGTCATAGACATCTGTGTTCCAATCAAAGTGAGTAAACAAGCGTGATAAAACATAAGTCAAGTGCATTCAATCACAACAAGCATTCATCTACGTTATACACAGATAGAAAAACATGTTGCTGCTATATTACATTGAATCACAACAAATAGCAGACGGCGTAACTGAGAGGCTCAAAATTATCTGTCTCATGGACGAAGCATCAAATAGAGTGTGCTGGGATGATCCATTTATAGATTGCATCCATGTATTAATTACAATAAATGTTTGTCATCTATGACAATTGTACAATCTATACATGGTCAACCTGTAAGAAATGTTGACGCATATGAGGACGTTGCAAATTCTCTCACTTCGCATTTTGGGAAGTGGCTGGAAACATTCCTCGTTGAAAATAGACCACCTTTGGGATTGTTATCTCACCTCAAGATTTTGCGAAAAAATCAAAGGTGCCATAAAACAGTTCAACTTTTGATGAAAGAATAAGGAGAAGCCATTGTTACATTTTTTGGGTTTCGAAAAAAGTGCAAAAAATGTGAACTGTGCAAGACTTTGTATTTCTACTGAGTGTTGCGACACTTAGTGTAATTCTACAGACTTGTTCCAGCTACCAATTCGTGGAAGTTCTTGAAGATGGCCAAGTCTTCAATGATCCTCAAATGGTTGAAGTTATTGCTCACTTTTTGATGGAGATCAGCCAGAAGCCCGATGTAGTCATTCTTCAAATAATTAGGTTGTCTTACTTGTAATTCCTATAGGTATTAGATGAGCAGACATTGAACCTAAAATAGGTTTCACCTGATTCTAGATCAAAGATCAGTAAACGTGTAGGAAGAATCTTGAAATAGAAATTGTTATTCACCAAGGAGACAACTGTGGACTTAATTTCCAACAGTCCCTCTTAAGGTCACGGTTGTTGCCTTGGTATCTTTGTCAAGTTCAACATGTTGAAGAATTTTTTATGCTTGATCTTGGGAACCGCTTTGGTGAAGATGTCTGCAACCATTTTTGTTGTGGACCAATATTGAAAGATCACTTGCCCTGAGAAAACTTTTCCCGAATGAAATGATACTGGATTTCTATATGCTTGGATTTGCCATAAAATCTGGGATTCAGTAACAGTAAAATACAACTCAAGTTGTCACATACAATGGTGGTAGCATTGAACTGAGTGTGATAGTAAGTTGTGAAGCAATAACCTGATCCATACAACTTCTTTTGAAGCTTGACATGCTATGATGTACTCTTCCTCGATTGATGAAAGCGCGACTGATTTATGCTTCCCTGAGTTCCATGAAATCGATCCCCCTGCCAGATAGAAACAAAACCTGGAGGTAGATTTTCTGGTAGAGACTGTTCCTCCCCAATTTGAGTCGGAGTAGTCTTGTAGGATGAGTGGGTCGATGGCATTTCCATCATAACACATAATGTGATCTAAACTTCCCTGAATATATCTCATCACTCTCTTTAATGCTTTCCAATGAGAGATCCTAGGATTAGACATGAATTGACTTAATGTGCTAACAGTGTATGCTAGATCTAGTCTAGTACACAACATTGCATACATCAAAGATTCTATAAGTGAATGATAAGGGTACTTTGCTAAGTCAAGTACTTCACTATCAGAATCAACACAAGTAGGTTTAGTCAATAATATACTTGGATCCATTGGAGAATGAATTGATAGCGCAACAAAAATAATGCGAGTTCTTCAGGCATCAAAGACAGCCATTCTCTGATCAGAAATTGAAGAGTCATAGATGTCCGTGTTCCGATCAGAGTGAGTAAACAAGCATGATAAAATAGAAGTCAAGTGCATTCAATTAGAACAAGCATTCATGTACATTATACATAGATAGAAAAGTGTGTTGCTGCTATATTACATTGAAGCACAACAAATAGCAATTACAACCAAAATGACGACGTAATTGGGAGGCTCAAAATTATCTATCTCATGGACGGAGCATCACATACAGTGTGTTGGGATGATATATTTATAGATTGCATCCATGTATTTATTACAGTAAATTTTTGTCATCTAATTAGGCAAGCCATTGTACTTGGAAGTATTTGGCTTGTGATGACAACTGTACAATGTGTACATGGTCAACCCATAGGGAATGTTGACGCGGATGAGGACGTTGGGCTGGGAACGTTCCTCGTTGAAAACAGGCCACCTTCGGAATTGTTCTCTCACTTCATGATTTTGCGAAAAAGCCTTCGGTATGGATTGGCCACACTCAGACCAAAATCAAGAGATCTGACACCATTGCCTGCAATCACAAAATTGAAACTGCTTACAATTGATGCACAGAAGAGAGGTGAACCTGTAAGTACGTTCATGGGAGTACACACATTGGAGTGAGAGTGAGCATGGAAGTAAGGAGATCAAACGCAGGAAACGACTGAAGTGAACTGGAAGATGAACTCGATGGAATTTGTTTCTTTTTGTCGGGGGATATGTGTTAAGGCTATTATGGCCATTACAATGTACTTGTAAGCATAGGTTTAACTCAAATGTAATTGAAGTTTTATTGGTTATGTATTTACAATGGAAAATGTACTTACATAGTTAGATTGATAAGTTAGGACAAGTCGTTTTAGAATAATTGATGGAGTTGGAATAGGTAGGTTAGTTAATGGTAAGTCATATTGATGAGAAATGAACTAAAGTGAACTGGAAGATGAACTCGGTGGAATTCGTTTCTTTCTGCCAGGGGATATGTGTTAAGCCTATTATGGCGATTACAATGTACTTGTAAATACAGGTTTAACTCAAATGTAATTGAAGTTTTATTGGTTATGTATTTACAATGAAAAATGTACTTACATAGTTAGGTTGATAAGTTAGGACAAGTTGTATTAGAATAATTGATATTACGGAGTTGGAATAGGTAGGTTAGTTAATGGTAAGTCGTATTGATGAGAAAGCTTAACGAACCGTGTATGGTATGGTCAGTGTACTATGATAATTGTGGTATGGTCAGTGTTCTATGATAATTCCTCTCATTTGGATTGTGGTAGTGTCAAAACATGAGAATCATATACGAATCTGCATATAAGAATCATACTATCTAAATATCAAAAGATAAGAATCGACGTATTTTCAAATTGACTAATTTTATATTATTTGTGTTTTGTACTTGTCAATATATGCAGTTTACCATAAGGAGATGAATTACATTCCAATCAGTCTAGCGTCGAAGACACTACGAGCTAAAAATACAGCAAAATAATCCCATTTGATCCTAGAAATGATGGAGAAAGCACCTACTTAAGATCCAAACAAGATCTAGAAGCTAGATTACTAATCAATGCATTGATTCCTAGCTTATCTTGGCTTGAACTCCATGAATTAGCTCCAAAACTCTTCACATGTGTGAAAGTACGGCCTACTGTTGCCTGTGTACTATACCTGCAACTCCAAAATCATTCAATCATTACAAAAAATCATATGCCAAGAGCATTCATCAATCAAATCATAGACTCAAACTAGTCAAGAAGGAAAATCTCGATTTTGCTCATTATTAGATGGAAATCCCATCACATATTTATACATGTAGAGTTTGGATCTGAGCATATTAGGGCTTCTATGTATTCATCATAACCTAACCCTAACATCTAACCTAAAGATCCACTTGATCCACCCTATTTAGGGTCAATGCCTCGAGATCCAAAAAACAATGAGAAAAATGCTATTTTTAGCTCCTACTTTTTCTCTACCCTATCTATCCACTCTTTGGACATATCCCAAAGGTACCATTCCAAAGCTAGGTAATGATTTGACTTAGAATAAGGTATCCTATGCTTTTGGCACGTGTGACATCCCACAACATGGCCTCAAAGTCATTTACAAGTGGTAATTGTGCAAACTAGCTTGTGTAGATTCAACACTCCTCACAACTAGTTTGAAGATAACATAGACTTGCTTATCAACCCTAGGGCTGATCTTAGCTTCAGAAATGCAGCTCTTTGAAGTGGTTTAGTGAGGATATCAGCAATACATTCACTACTTGCCACATGCTCCAAAGATATCTCCTTTGATTGCACCTTCTCTCTCACAAATGATGAGAGATCTCAATATGTTTTGACCTTGTATGGAAGATTGGATTGGGTGCAAGGTGTTGGGCTGAAATGTTGTCATTATAGAGAGTTGGAACAACATCTAAACTCATGACTTTCAGCTCCATAAGTAGCCTCTTGGTCCATAATAGCTCCTTTGTTGTAGTGGTGAGAGCTTTATACTCGGCTTCGGTTGAAGAAAGTGAAATGGTTTCTTGTTTCTTTGACAACCAAGAAACTACTTCTTCACCAATGAATGTTGCATAGGCACTTGTGGACTTCTTATCCATTTTTTCACCTACAAAATCTGAGTCGCTAAAGGCATGCAAATCAATGACATCTCCTCTGTAGAGAATTCCACGATCTACTTTTCAATGATTCTCAGGAAGTTTCGCATGATGACTTGTACACATTCCTGCCAGCATTATGGGTTTTTGACTTTCATTACAATAATTAAGTGCATTCCGCAGATGTTTGAATACTGTATATCAAACATCGGTCTATGAGAGAGTGAGAGCTTTGTTACCAAGCTACTAAAACCAGTGAGGAATTGTTATTAGTAATGGATATTCTGAGTGAGAATAATTCCAAATCTTAGGACTGATTTGAGCAAATGTTAACTCCATCACTGATATGAGGACCCATTGAGAATGCATGTCTGATTATCATTGAAGAGCCATCATTGAACTAGAGCTGATATTGTTGTCTGCTATGGAGCAATCGAAGGATGTTGTCTCTGCTGCTTGGCCGATTGAAACTTGCTAAACACAGTTTGTAGAAGACTGATGAGGAAGCTGATATCAAGCTGTCCGTGAACTGCATGAGTTTACTTTGGATCTTGCATGACTATCAGTCATTCTAGCAACCAGTCTTCACTTAGGAGCAACACTTCTTGGTGTCTACACGGTGAACTCTAGCAACACTACACATTCCCGGAAGCCTAACCTTTGCATGATTGGTCTCTGATTTCCAGTGGGCTGGAGCTGAAGGAGGCCTAGGAAGAGAATCTCTCATGTAAGTTTCTACATTTCGCCTTTTTATTTCACTACTCGGGTATTGAATCTGTGAGGAATGGTATAACTGTACATATCATAGATGTTGTAGCAGTGATTACAGCTTCTTTTTGCAAAAATCTTTAATGCATACTGTTTTATTCCATGTCTTCATAAAGAAAAATTATAGCATGCTAAAAGAACTCGTAGACAATGTACTGTTATGTCTCAGAAGAAAGTTGAATGCAAGATAGTTGTGATTTGAGGTGATGGTAGTTTTAGACTCTAGCAGGATTGCTAGTTTGCTCAGAGTGATTGTTTTTTGTCTGAATGCATGGAGAAAGCATTCAAGGAATGTTGCTTGAGTGAATGTGATGAATGAATTAAGCAAGTCATCCTCGTCTCCTTGGAACACAGGAGCGAGGTTAAGCTCACTGTGGTTGGAACACACTACATGAGCTAAGAACTGACCTATTGTGGGTCTCCATTTAGAACCACAATAGTCAAGATAACCTGTTGGAACACACGGTTCTTGACTATTCACAATCAGCCATCTAGGAACCAAGATGGTTGGGGAATTGCACGCTACACTTGAATAGCTCTCATGACTACTTAGAGGGAAGGGGTATCCTTATCGAGTACTTTGGGAAAGGGTCATATAATACAGCTATAATTCACTACCTAATGACAATAAGCATCGAGAATGTTTCGTCCAACCCGTCCCATAGGTCCTAATATTGCGTATACTGCCACACCTTATCTGTATATTACCGTCCTTACAAGTCTGAAAATAATGTACCAACAACGGATTGTGTCCATCTTTAATGCCGCTAGATTAGCAGAGATCCTAGCAAGTCCAGAGCCCTGCATATTGCCACTGCTTGACTATGGTAGGACTAGGGATGTATATATTATGATCCTCTTCTAGAAATGTCAAAAGCCCACACATGCATAGAGGTTTATGTGAATGATTATTGATTGAGGAGTGCTAGTTATATTGAGAGCCTGACATGTCAGAGAAGCAGTCAACTAGTTTATGGCCTACACCTCAAACCCAAGGAGGAATTGTCTTGTAGTCAGAATAATTGGATGGGCTTCACTAGAACTGATATCATTAGACACCACCATTGGAATTGTAAGGGCTGGGGATTTAGCCGTTGAAGTTGATATTGAGGGATTTAGAGTCAAAACATCCATTTACATAAGAATGAACGACTCATGGGTCTTGGTAGCAACATGCTCCGTAGAGCTTCAAAGTGCTATTAGGACGAGATCTAGGCCTGGATTGTTATGACTGGGTTAGGATTGCGAGAGCTACCTCTACCATGTGACTTCTGCCAGTTGAGTAAAAATGAAAGGGTTTATCATTATTTCTATTCCAAAGATTTCCATAGACATCTCCTAGTTGGAGATAGATTGTTCAGAGTTAGACATAATGATGACTGTAGTTCCCTTGTAGTCTATGTGAAGATTCTACATGGAAAGAGTTAGGAGGATCCTTTACCCAATATACTGAATTGCATCTAGGGTTTCCCAATCCATTGCCAGAAATTTGTTAGAGAACTTAAATGATATCATCAAGGATTCTGGAAGAGATCCTCAAGAAGAATACAAGAAGGAGGTAGCTCTGGAAGTTCGCAAGCGAGCAAGATATCATTAGTGCAAGTCGTGAGTTTCAAGAAGATTGAGAAAGTGAGTATAACCCTTTATAGGCTATGTCTCTAGAGGCCTAAAAAACCTCTATTAGCTATAAAGGTACGACTTGGTCGATAGAACATGTCAGGGATCCCCTACTTAGCTTTGTGTTTGGGACGTGTACAGCCATTCTTGTAATAGCACGACATTGAACACATAGTGGTGTTGTATCATGTTATGTTGTTTTCCCCTTAGCTTTGATCCCCTGAGTGGAAAACCGACTAACAGTTTGTTATTGTCTAAAATTGTCTTAAGTTATCTCTTACTTTCGCATAGAATTTCCACACGCATATTCAATCAGAGCTAATACTGTTCTATTAGTAAATAGATCAGATACAGACCCGATTGAAGACATTGATATTAGTTTGATTTATTCAAACTCTCATCATGTTCTCCATGGAAGAATAATTACTATTTTTTCTAGAGTGGTATCAGAGCCTACAGAATCAAAACTGATACAGTAATATCAGAATGAATCAGATCATCCCTCTCAGCAAGTCGCTATCTGGAGTGATTCGAAAATAGAAGATGTCGTCGATCATCAATATTCAAGCTAAGATCTCTACGATCTTGGATCCAGAAGGTTCAAACTACTTGATCTAGAAATTAAAGACTTCACTCTTATTGAAGGGCGAAGGTCTATGGAAATGGGTAGAACCTGTTGAGGAGAAGCCAATAGCTACTCATGGTAAAGAACATCGAGAATGAGTCTAAAAAATGACAAAGCTATAACAATTATTGCGTATTCAGTGCATGACAATATAATGCTAAATCTTACATCAATTTCAAACACAAAATATTTATGGGAAGAATTGCAAACCAAGAATGAGACTCGATCTCATAATCAGATCATGTTCTTGGAAGACCAATTAACTTACCTATAGTGGTACGACAAAGATTTGATCACAATTTTGCAAAAGATTAAAGATCTATTTATTTCCTTGCAAAATTCTGGTGCTGAAAATACAATTTCAAAGGAAAAACAGACTAGTTATTTTCTTCGAGCCCTACCCAGGTCATTCCACAAAACAAGAACCTCTTTGGCGAAAGATACGACGATGACAATCCAAAAGGCAACAGACGGAGTTAAAGAGGAAGTAGAAGCTCGTGAACAGTATGACCACAATGGTGATTCCGAAAATGCTCTATTTACTCAGAAGAATAAATCTTCTAAGAAGTCTAAGTTTAAGAGAGAGTTGTCTAAAAAGAATGAGTCTAAGACAAATGAACAACAATCTGGTAAACAACAAAGTATCTGATATATTGAGGATAATAAGCACGCAAGCTTTTTACCATCCTTCGATTTCCATTCCGAGTCTTATGTGTCATCTTCAAACTTTACTTCGATACCTATAACAACATCCCACAACTCGTTGGCGATTAGCAAGGTCTTCATCTTAAATTTCAATAAAAGATAATTGGATCCATTCAGCTTGTCTGCGATAAGACCGACTTTACTTTGAGAATCCATCTGGAACTTTAGTCTGACGACGTTAAGAGATATACAGATAAGGTGTGGCAGTAAACGAAATATTAGGACTTATGGGAGGGCTTGGACAAAACATTCTCGATGCTTATTGTCATTAGGTAGTAAATTATAGTTGTATTTATGACCCTTTCCCAAAGTACTCGATAAGGACGCCCCTTCCCTTTAAGTAGTCATGAGAGTTCATTTAGAGATTTTGGCTTTGTGCCATGTGGACTCTTAAATGGCATTGAAGAGTGTGGACAGGGCCACATGGGCACCTATGACCAAAGTACATGGCCCATGTGGGTCAATGTCATCATCCAATAGAAATGTCCCATTTGTCAACTTGAGTCAAGGTCTTATGCCCGATATTTCACATTTTGTCGGCATCCTCTTAAATTCAGACGGTCTTTGACATTTTCCGGTCTCTCATGATAATTGATCTTTGGGTGGCCCTTATGCATTAAGTACTTCCTTAAGTATGAGGGTTTTACCCATTTTTGTTCCATGGCCCATTGTTCTAGTGTGATATTTGAAACTTGTGGTGCCCAATTTTTTGGTGATGGTATTTCTCATTCGCTTTTAATTGATTTTTTTGGTCCAAAAAGATCGGTTGGAGAAGAATGTTGGTCTTTGTCGAAAATTCTTGACATTTTCCAAATATCCAGGTGCTCGAAAATATTGGCCAGTCTCTGATTTCCATACGGGCTGGGTGAAAAGAGAACCTGAAAAAGTCTCAAGCATCACAATATATTAATATAAAATCCGATTACATTGGCAATCCACCAAAAATTTGGTAAGATCATGGAAAATTAGAAAGTACACAGCCACTTCTAAGGCTGATTTATTTATCAACCTCTCGGTAGTCCATTTTGGGCGGATTTGGACCTCTTTGACTATGGCTATATGGGCCAAAATTTTTGCCGGTCACACTAAATAAGTAGCATATTTGATGAAATAACATGTCATTTCTTCTCTAATTTAGCCCGATTTCTCATGTCAAAAAATTGGCTAACGGAAACTATTGATCAAAAATGAATTTTTATAACTTTGAATCTAAATTATCAATATACATTTCTTGATGTCTTATCTCGCTGTTGTGTCTCTGATTGAGTGAGTGAGTTACAACGTGTAGTGCACATGTATTTATATTGTTATAGAATAGGTCTTTTGGCCTTTTATTTACAGGTCTTTTGGCCTTCCAGTGTTGTAACAGTAGATATCTAATCGTTTACAATGGTTGATATTCAAATAAACGCTCTATTTCTAGGGTTGAATAAATTCTATTCGCGAATTTTTTGCGATAGTCCATCTCTTTGTCTCGGGTCCGTGTTTCGCGAATTGTTTGCGACACTTGTCTCTTCGCGACATTTTTGTCTTTTGTGAATTGTTCATGATTGATGACAATTCTTGAGCTTGAACAAGAATCAGAATATTTTGCAAACTGTTTGCAACAGTTTTGCGACAAGTGAGCTTGAAGAACAGTCCATAGGATTTTGCGGATTGTTTGGGACAATTTTGCGACATCTGAGCTTTGAACAAGAAACATAATATTGCGCGACAAGTTTCCGTTCGCGAATCTTTCGAGCTTCAACAAGAAAGCTACTAGAAACTATTTTGCAAATCTTTCACGAATCTTTCGAGTAGACTGCAAGACAAATTTCGCGAATCCTTTGAGTTGGTCACGAATAGAAATGTTTCGAGTTCGCGATCGTTTCTTTCTCATCCTTTGTCAAGTGAACTGTGCACTTTGTTAGTAGAATCAAGATCTGTCTGATTAGTTGTTCTACAGGGAGATGCAAACTCGTCTGAGAACATATAATTTTTTTTAAGTGTTTTCAAAATTTGTGGATTTATTGTAACTGGCTTCAAATGTATTCTTTGAGTTATTTTCATGGAAGTCAATTTAGACTATAAAAACATCATAAATGTCTGTATATTTTGCTTATTTTTAATATCTTTAATTTTTAATGATTTTATTAAAAATTATATTTTTTAACATTTTATAAGTTTTTTTTTTGCTAAAAAGCATATTGTTTGCAAAAAAAAATTTGTGGTTTTTGGAAATTTCTTCATGAAAGAGTATATTTTTGGCAAAAATTAAAAGATCATAAAATAGTTACCCGTTTTTAGGATATTGTTCCGTTTCATAAGATTTCGTGTTGGTAAATTAAGTGGATTGAAATCTCATGATTGGCATAAGATGCTGCAATTCATACTTCCACTTTTTATTTGAGGTTCTTTCAATGATGACATACAAAATATGTTTTACAATTCATCATTGATGATTAGGTTGTGTGTTATTTCAATATTTTTATGTGTTAAACAACCTAGTGTTAAGTCAATCTTGCAGGTCAATTTCCTCAAAAGAAATAAAAATAATGAATTGGATTCCATGAAAATCCGAATGATCGAAATGGTATGTTTGTTGGAAAGAGATTTTTCAACTTCTTTTTTGGATATACAAGTTCATGTTCTAGTGCATTTGGTGGAAGAAGCATCAATTGCAGGACCTGTGCACCGTGTTATGAAAGTTTTAAAGGGCTTTGTGAGACAAAAGGCAAGCCCAGAAGTCAACATTATAGAAGGTTGGTTTGTACAAGAATCTTTGTTTTATATCACCTAAATAATCTCACAATTGCATCCTACAAACAAAAAATGTGGTGTGAAGAAGAAGATGAACGTGTTAAGGGTGAAGTACCAAAAGGAAATGGTGTGGAAAAGAGACTTTCATCTCAATATAAAAAAAATTTGACAAGTTCATACCATATAATTGTGGACATATGAAAAGTGGACTTCAAGGTACGAAAAAGCCAAAAAGAAAAGAAGATATATCAATCGAGAAGAACAAGCAAACATGGAAGATTGTTTAAGTTGGAAGCTAGTGTTGCTTTTGAGTGTGTGAGCTTGGCAAAGGAGGAGATCACTCAAGAGGAGAGCATCAAAAGAAGGAAGATCTTGAGGATCAGCCTCAAAGCATGAGAGTTCCAAGGAGGTCCTTAATGAACAAAGGCCAAGTCATCAAATTGCCTGCAAATTTTCATTTCAAGTGTACATCTTGCAAGGATGGTGAACATTGGAAAGTCTACTATCTTTGAATACTTGTTGGATAGTATTAGTAGACATGGAGTGACTTGTTGCTTATCTTTAAGATCTATGATATTTAGTACTCTTTATGACAAGACAATGAAATTAGATGTTTTCAAATCTCCATTTGTTGTTGATAAAGCAATTTCATTAAATAACTATTTTTGTAATAGTTTGAATAATGTCATAAAAAATGCAACATCATTTGTATTGGAAATCTTTGGGTCCACATGCTTTGAAAATGATCATTCCAATGTAAGGCCCAAAGATTATCCTATCTCAATGATAGGAATAATGGTAGTGTTTTGCACTTCAAATAGAGACTGTAGAATCTACTTATTTTCCACCAAAGAATTTGTCAATGGTGGAAATGTGATCTTTCAAAAGTGGATGATTTGTAAACTTGAAGAAGCACCTTTGGATCAACACCTTATTCAATTCATTGATGGTTTGGAGTCAAGTCAAGTGGAGGAGCAAGCTCAAGACCCGAGGACTCCAAGAAAAACTATGAGTATCAAGATGGGGAGCCATCAAGGCTCAATCATAGTTGCAAAACATGTGAAAATGCGACCTTCAAAATAAGAAGTGTGAAAAGTTAGGGTTTCTTTGAAATTAGCGTTTTGGAAGAGAGAGAGAGAGAGAGAGAGAGAGAGAGAGAGAGAGAGAGAGAGAGAGAGAGGAGAGGGGGGGGGGGAGTAGATAGTATGATTCTTATATGATTCTTTTGCATCTTGTTGTAGGTTATAAACACACATTCATCCTTTTTTTGTTATCATAGGTATGAAAGTCTAGCTCTAATATGCATTAAAATTTTGTGATTGATTTTCTTTTCTACATCATTTCAATATATTTTTGGATTACGGTTTTATATTTTAATATTTTTTTGGATAAAGGTTTTACATTTAAGCATTAGGGTTCATTGTAATGTATTGTATGTTTATGAATAACACAAATTTAAATATTTTGAGACTATTCATGTTTTCAAATAGAAAATCTCATCTTGTAATTCATTTATTGAATATAAAAAATGTATAACAAATAAGGTTTAAACTAATGTTGTTGTCACATGATAAGAATATATACTTATAGACAATTTCATATGATTTTCTTTTTTAATATGCATTATGACTAGCTACTCCAACCAAGCCTTAACTAATTTAAACTTAGATTGAATGGATAGTTGGTGGACTATGGAAGTCTTCCAACTAAAGAAGACTACGAATATGACTTAGGGAATCATGTGAGGCATTTAATTTAGTCAATAAATTGAAGAGCGAGGGTCATCCTCCACATGTAAGTTTCTCTGAAACATTTAAATTTTGTATTCTCCGTATATTATCGTTGTAAAAACATGTGCACTCTTAACCATTAGTCAAGCATTAAATACTAATATTGTCTCGTTGCTTGTATTCATGCAGAGCGGATGTCAAGACGACGATGACAAGTAGATTAGGTTTTTTAAGTTATAGTTGATCTATCATAAATATATGATGCTAGAGAGACTGCGAAAGCAGCAATTTTGTAATATATGGATTGACATTATCAATATATTATTACAATTGATCACAATATTATTATTGGTTTTTGTATGTGCAATGTTGCACCAAGAAATGCAATGTCGAATTCCAAAATATGGGCAATCTCGGATTCCAAGATGTGAAATGTAATAACTAACTAGGAATTTTAAAACTATGTGCAATGTCGGATTCCAAAGAGCAATATGATGTATATGAATCAAATGCAATTTATAATGTGCATGAAATAATGTAAAAAGATATTGCAATTCATAGTGTGCATGAAATAATGCAATAAGATATTTCAATTCATAATGTATGAATAGAAAGTACCTCATTCTTGTTATTTGATCCAAATGTTGAATGCAATCCATAAATATTGCCCCAAAAGCAATCCAAGAATAATGCCTCTCCAAGAACATGACTCCAAAAATAGCCTGATCACAAAATTTTGCACATTTTTTTTTTAGAACCTAATCAAAGACGTCAGATTCTGACATAATAATCTATCAAGCATACGTCCCATACATCCGTCGGATGCCTCCAAATAGCACTTTGTTAATAGACATTCGAATTTTGCATTTCCTTAGATGCCGCAATTTGACACACATTTATCCGTCGGGCGTATGTCGGATATATGTCGGCGGGCATACGTCCGATGCCACAAAACAATGTCCTGTTAACAAACGTCTGAATTTGATATTTACTTAGAAATCGCAATCCGACACACCCTCATCCGTCACAAATAGCTGTCGGACGTTGTCAGAAACTATTCTGTAAAAAAGTGTCGGGACTCCGACGCTTTAAAATATCAATGTTGAAGTCGCCTATTATTGTCATAGGCACATTTGTGGGTATTGTTTCTAGTACATTGTGGAAAATTTGTAGCCGTGATTTGAGGTCTGCCTCTAGATGCTTGTATGTAGCGATTATGTGCATGTGGAATTGTGTGCCTTAATGTCATTGGTGTTGAATGTTGTGGCATTTTGCATTTTCAGCAAATTAAAAGTTATTGTAGATTTGAAATATGTGTCAAAAGTAGCTGCTTGTTTGTTTTTGACATATTTTTTGTAAGCAAACTATATTGGAATTCATGAAGTGGTCGTTCAATTTTAGGTCACCGTGGTATTTTTGTAAGGATATTGTGTTGAAAGAGCATATGATGAGGTGTTTGCTTACAAAATAGTTAATGCTGAGGACATCGAGCTTCCAAGCAGCTGTGTCATGTAGTTTGCATTTCTTGTTTCGCTATTTTGTCAACGATGAAGTTTCTCTTTGCAATGGTTGTAGGAGGTAAATCAGATTATCAGTATCCTTGATTCTTGAAAGTGTTGTATAAGTCAAACCATGTGCTTTGATACCTTTTGGAATGAATGCGAGTTTGTTCTTGTGCTGAATGTATTGTCCGTCCTATAGCCATTTGGATTGGAAATTGTTTTCTAGTGATGATGTTCAGATGATTGTTTCCAATTTTTATTAATTTGACAAGTCGTCATATAGGTGTCCACATTCTGTCAATTTCTTGGTTGTAAATATGATTCTTTTCATATCTAGTTTTGGCACCTATATTTGTGTCGTTGAATTGTATCCAGATAATGTCTTCGCCATAATTGTTGTTTTTGTTTTGTATCCTTTGGCACCATTGACCAATCCATCATTGATGTTTAGATTTGAAGCACACAAATCAATCCAATGATTTTTATTTCAACTTATAAAATATCGAAATTATCATAGAGTTGGCGATTTATTTTTTGTTTAAATCTATAAGTATAGAAAGGTAGGCAAAAAATAGTTTCATGTATTAAATATTTCTTTTACATAAAGTTAAGTTGTCAAGATTCATGGCTAAATAGTTTCAAATCTATCATAATCATATCAAAGTTGGGCTATAAAACTTTTGGTTTTGATGGTCAAATTTAAAAATTTTCTAATAAGAAAACAAAAATATAGCCAAATTACAAAAAAAAGCCCAAATAAAAAACTCTGACTCAATCAACACGCCATGTTTGAGTTTGTTAATTGTGGATAAGCCAACTATATTTTTGGAATCGATATGAATTACGGAATGAGTCAGTTGCTTGTAAGATGTATTATGTTTCAGTTAATTGTTCCAATGTGTCAAAGTTAGTATTGAAATAGGTGTGGAAATGTGTGATCAATTGGAGATTTATGATGACACAACATGTTCAAGAAATCTATTTCAAAACTGGTGTGTTTGCATTGTCGTATTTTGTTAAGTATGGATATGAAATTGTGATATTTTTGTCTCATTGTTTCAACCAATTCGTAACAACGTGGCATTTTTTCCCAATATGAATATCTGAATAAATTATTCTATGCAACAACTTGAGAAAAAACAGCAATGTGGATTGTTAGAAAAGAAAAAAAGATCAACTTGTAAATAAGCTATAAAGTACAAAAGTTGTGTTATGCTTTAAGTACCCAAATAATGATGTGACACTACGTCACTCCATTTTGTATGTTGCTTGAAGGTTTAGAATAAAAATTGACATAACTTGTCTCGAAATGGATGCTCCTGGATACAAAGGGGTGTCTGTCTCTTGATGCAATAGAATCTCGTCATCATCCATCTCAAATTGTTCATAATCTCCATTTTCATTAGAAGATGTGTGCGTAGCATCGTTCACATTTGTTTCAAATTAAGATTCAAACATATTGTGCATTGCTTCATAGTGTTGTACCTCACCATCATCATTAGAATCCAGTGCATTACTCTTTTCTCCAATTGTATTTGCCTCTTCACTTTGTTTTGTTCTTTGCTCTCTCATGTCTATCAAAACTTGATGTTGATTGTAACTAAATATGGATGGATCAACATCGTGGAATGACATTCGATGTATTGGCTACACACATTAAACAAATTCAATAAGGGCTATACATAGATTGACAAGCATTATAATAAAAAACAGTCATATAAATGTAACAAATCTCAACGTCTTCCAAATTCGATGGTTGACTCTCATCTTTTCGTCCAAACTTCCACAAATGATTTTCAGCAATGCGTCTTTCACGCATCTTTTTCCCATCACGCTTGATGCATGTGCACCATATTTTATCTTGAAAATAGTTTTTCTGCGAGAAACAAAAATCAAGTACATGTCATGTTAGCATAATGTTGGAAATCATGTTTAACTTATATTAGCAAATTCTTTATGAACATGGAAACATGCATGTATATTATTCACCTTGTTGACTTGAGTACGGTTAAATTTACACAAGCTAGTCTGCACAATTACCACTTGTAAATGACTTTGAGACCATGTTGTGGGATGTCACACATGACAAAAGCATAGGATACCTTATTCTAAGTCAAATCATTAATCTAGCTTTGGAATGGTACCTTTGGGATATGTCCAAAGAGTGGATAGATGGGGTAGAGAAAAAGTAGGAGCTAAAAATAGCATTTTTCTCATTGTTTTTGGATCTTGAGGCATTGACCCTAAATAGGGTGGATCAAGTGGATCTTTAGGTTAGATGTTAGGGTTAGGTTATGATGAATACATATAAGCCCTAATATGCTCAGATCCGAGCTCTACGTGTATAAATATGTGATGGGATTTCCATCTAATAATGAGCAAAATCGAGATTTTCCTTCTTGACTAGTTTGAGTCTATGATTTGATTGATGAATGCTATTGGCATATGATTTTTTGTGATGATTGAATGAGTTTGGAGTTGTAGGTATAGTACACAGGCAACATCAGGCCATACTTTCACACGTGTGAAGAGTCTTGAAGATAATTCATGGAGTTCAAGCCAAGATAAGCTAGGAATCAATGCATTGATTAGTAATCTAACTTCTAGATCTTGTTTGGATCTTAAGTAGGTGCTTTATCCATTATTTCTAGGATCAAATGGGATTATTTTTCTGCATTTTTATCATGGTATCAGATCCATTTCAAGAAATGAATTTCACTTCATACTAGAATCATAGATTTTGATATCTAGACATAATCTATGAGTAGTAACTTCAATTCTTGATCAATTTGAGTGAAGAGGGATCTAATGGTTTTTTATTTACAGGCGTTTTAGCTTCAAAATCCGAGTTGTGGTCATCTCTTATGTGGATATCAGGATCTCATACCCTCTTAGGTTTCTCTTTTGGTGCATTCCACTCAATCTCTAGCACATCTTCATGTTTTGGTTCATCATTATCTGTATCAGTTTTTGATTCATCACTAGACACTTATTCCCATTCCGAAGAGAATATAGGGGCTTAATTGAGGGGTCTCAGGGTATCCATCAACTACCAGTCGACTCTTCCCTATACCAAAAATCAATAGTCTTGCAGGAATGTCTACTATGCAGTCACTTAATCATAACCAATGCCTCCCTAATAGGAGAAAATAACTCTTATAGCCTGCCAACATTCTCATGACATAGAAGTCCACATTCACAGTCTTTCCAACAACTGTAATAGAGACAGATCTCATTTCTCCTCCAGGTTTGATGACAAAGTTGTTGGCCAATTGCAAGGCAATTAGTGAAGTGGGCTCCAGGTCTATTCCAATCATGTCTGCCAGTTCTAGGCTTACTATATTCACTATCGATCCCGCATCTACCGTAGCTCCTTGGATAACTAAACCATCTATAGTGGCATCAACTTTGGGACAATATCGGTCTACTATGTTGATGTCCACTTTTCCTATCATAGGTGATTCTATCCTCCTCATTCCCAAATTTATCGGCCTCATCATCTGCTTCACCTTCCGCTGGACTGTGGGTGAAAGTTTCTCAATTCATTCAAAGTGCGACTCAGATCTAGGTTTCCAATCCTAGGTCTAAGGTCTATGTCACGAATCTGTCTGACTACGGTTCTATTTCTATGTGGTACACAAACTATCTTAGGTGGCTTTTTGGCTTCCACTCTCTCCAGTTCTCCAGGCTATGTTTTGTCGATGTCGACTATGGGTGTATTTACATATCACTGAGTGATCTATCTTCTTGTGCAAGATGTGAAAGATTTCAGATCCTTAAGATCCAATCTACTTGAATGATCTTTGGTTAGAAAGAGAAATACACTACCAATTTCACCAATGTAGAAAAATCAGCATCTACACACAATTTGAGATGCAAACACTAATAGAACTTGATCAAACTTGAATGAAATGATCATGTACTATTTTTGTCCATACAAAACCAGCAAGTTACTGTATTTCACACTTGTGGATCCAAAAATAGCAAATATAGATCATTCTACACATAGAATTGCAAGCAATCACCAAGATAGTGCACCAATGGATAGTAGAACCCAAGAGAACCATGTATAAGCATGAAATGAGATAGAGAAGAGAGAAGATGAATCTCTCCATGAGTTACATCCTTTTATAGCAGGTCCAAACCCTATTTTTCCACTCCACTGGCTTTCTCACCAAAATGCTAACCCTACCAATTTTGGGTCTAGATTCAATGTACCCAACTTATTCAAATTGAATCTACTCAAACTCGCATTCTATCTTTCCCACACTTTCAAAAAGTGTCTATTCAGATGAAATTTAGACTAATGAACTTGAAAAGTCAACCTCTAAGTCTAAAACAAGTTTTGGCCTCAATATGCCAAATATGGAAATATTGCAAAATGTGATGAAACTAGTTGAATCTTTCACACTCCCTCTTCAACTAGTTTTAGCATAGAATTTGATAATACTCCAAGTGAAGTCCTATGCTTCATCAACAAGTGTTTTCCCAATGCTTTGGTGAAGATATCAGCTACAAATTCCCTTGAAGACACATGTTGAAGCTCCACCTCCTTTGCAATGACTCGCTCCCTCACAAAATGATATTGTATCTCAATATGCTTGCTTCTAGCATGAAAGATAGGATTGGATGCCATTCTTTGGGCTGATTGATTCTGAAAATCCAAAAAGATTAGGTGATGATCCCTCATACAATATGCCAAAATCTCGAGTTCCAATGATGTACCTCAAAACTCGCTTTCCTAGCTTCCAATGCTCCTAGCATAGTTTTTGCCAATAGAGCTTTGATCCATCATAAGAATGATCTTCTTCATATGAATAGATCTCCTTTCAATGATCATGTAATGCTCAAAATAGAAACAACCATAATTGATATAGAGAATAGTGTCCTCTTGGGATGCTTCACTATTTCTTACATCAATTTTACATGTAAAAATGTGACTAGAACATGAAAAATAAAATAGAATGTAAATGAAATGATTCCACCATGCTTACAACTCTGAACTCTCTGGAAAAATACAGCAAACAAACGATAAATGTGAGTGATCAACTTTTGCTTGCATGTCTCCTCCTCCTTTGTCCTTTGTTGCCTTGTATCCACCATGATACTCCATGAATGAGCCTCCATCTTCATCTTGCCTCAAGATACCATCATACCTTGATGACTTGACCATGAACATAATGAACCTCCAATAGCTTCATTTCCATCAGCAAAATCAGCCAAGAATGCTAGTACAAATCCAACATCAAAACAATGCTCACCAATGTAGCTAGTTTTACCATATCTTGACAATTTACACACATCCACATGAAATTGCTCAAACATGAGATAGAACAAGTAAAGTAAATTTGAACAACACTTCCTTGCTGCTCCTTTGACCTTACTTGAGTCTTCAATATGCTGCAAAAACAGATCCATAACACCTTTGCCAATTACCTCTCCTTTGATGTTCTTGACTAGCTCCAAATTGCCACCTTCCCTTTTGACTAGTTGAAGCGCTTTGAGATCAACCTCTTGATCTTCAACTTGAACATCAAAGTCATTGAACAAAATTTGTTTTCCAGATCCATTACTTGATTTTACAATAAGATAACATCCATCCACTTGCATAGCTCCATGTACACAAGAAGATCTTCCAAAAGATGTTCCACTCTTCATAAGAGATCGATACTCAAGATCCATTGCTTGGATCCACTCCTCTTCTTTCCTTGCTTGATCTACACTTGTAGGCTCATCAAAAGAGGTTAGGAAAGCAACATAATTTCCAGAAACTACTTGCTTACCCTTTTGATCATATGTGAGCCTTGAAGGTACTTGTCTTTCTCTTGATGTTCTCCTTGGCTTTTGACTTGATGAAGGTCCATCATCACCACCATCCAAAGTAGGATCATTCTCATCAACATCAAGAATGTTAGATCCATCTACTTTACCATAAATCATGCTTGAAGACACCTTTGGAATGTTTCCCTCATCAAAAATGGCATCTCTACCAATAATCACTTTGTTAGTAGAAGGAATGTAAACCTTGTAGGCTTTACTCACCTCACTATATCCAACAAAAATACCTCTTCTTGAAGATGGATCCTCCTTGGTCCTATCATCAAGAGTAATGTTGACATAGCATGTGCATCCAAAGGTTCTTAGAAAGTTGACACTCGGCCTCCTCTTGAATAGCATCTCAAAAGGTGTCCTTCCATCCAAAATAGCACTCGGCCACCTATTGCACAAGAAATTGGCACACAACAAAGCTTGATCCCAAAATGGTTTGTCAAGATTAGCACTTAACCTCATAGCTTTAGCACTTTCACATAAAGTCCTATTCTTCCTTTCAGCCACTCCATTTTGTTGTGGAGTCCTTGATGTACACATGTGAGATTCACTTACAAACTTCTATCATAAAAAATACCAAGCTAGATTTTTGCCAATTTCTCACACTCCTCCTCAAAAAATAGTTTGGAAAGGTACTAGATCACTTGAGAAGTTTGTAAATCTTTTTGATTACGCATAAGAAGTGAAGATCAGCCAAGGGATCCATCATAGCAGCACACTCACCATATGCATGATAAGATCTCTTTGGTAGAGATCTCTTGCCAATGCCTTTGAAGAGTGCTCCACCAATATGCCAGTATGATCATGGGCTTCCTCCATGCTTGATGATGATCTTTGCTTTGAAAGTTCCACTTGCATGATGGATGCACCATAAATAGAGAAATCTGAGGCTTCCAAGCCTCATAAGGATCATGGAGATCAAGATCATAAGATGTGAAACAATGATGATTATCAAGATTATGCTTTCTAGCTTGACTAGTCCACATACAATGAACTATATCCATGATGGATCTAATCTTGATATCAAAGACTATCTTGATCTTTTTTAGGCTGGTACTCTCTCAAGGATGTAAGTGTCCACTTTGGATGCTTCACTTAATCTCAAGAGGAGTTTACAATTTGCCTCAAAACATGTGAAAACATGATTTTCAAAAAAGTGAGTACCAAGCCCAATCTTGTTCTTACTAGAACCAAGAGCGTACTTTTGACAATACAATATATTTCTTTCAAAAAGTATTGGAAACACATCTAAGTCAATAATGACAAGAAACATGTCCATACCATAAGCATCATACAAAACTAGTATAGCTTTTCTTGAACTTTGAGATCCAAAAAATTCAATGAAGCAAGATAGCATTTCAAGCAAAGGAAGAGAAGCATATATGAATGTGTTGTAGTAGATACAACATGAAAGATGCCCCTCTTTGCCATGTAAGGTGAGACATAAAGACTTGGCCATGCATCTTGAAGATCTTCTTGAAATCATATGAAGAAGAATCTCCTCCTCACACGTTGGCCCCATCATAACTTGAATACCTTCAAAAAAGATAACTTGTGATGCTTCTTGAGAAGCCTTGATCTCGGCCACTTCCAAGATTGAATCTTCATGCAATGTGACATCTCTATTCACAATCACTTTTGAAATAGAGAGTGTAAAGACACTAAAGGCCTCCTTGATGGATGAGTATCCAATCATGATCCATGAACTTGGATCATCCTTCCTTCTTGTTTCCAAGGGAATATGTGCAAAGCAAGCACTACCAAGTTCACTAAGGTGATCAACCTTAGGCTTCATCTTGAATAAAACTTCATATGGTGCTATCCCTTCAAGAGCTCCAATGATCCTCAAAGCTTTGATGTTCAATGAGAATTTCTTCTCAACATATGCTTTGAATAATAAGGAATAATTATACACCGTAATACTTGAAGAGAGAAGATATGCGCATCTTGTGTGATCATCCTCCTTTGAGATATTGGACATATAAGAAACATCAAGAGAGTTTGCACTCTCACTTGGATCCAATTTGTAGATGCCTTCAAATCTTGATCCATATGCAAGGATCTCACCATCCTTCTTGATCACACAATTGTCAATATTGAAATCGACATCAAAGCCACTATCAAGAAGTTGGCCAACACTTAAGATGTTCTTTGTAAGCTTTGGCACAAAAAGAACATTGTTGAAAAAGAGATCTTTGGAAGATGCAAGCTT
Organism: Diphasiastrum complanatum; assembly: GCA_029204225.1. NCBI lineage: Eukaryota > Viridiplantae > Streptophyta > Lycopodiopsida > Lycopodiales > Lycopodiaceae > Diphasiastrum > Diphasiastrum complanatum. The sequence continues at coordinate 9,333 of MU832146.1, read as the reverse complement.
CAAGGGAATAATCCCTACTCCTTCAATATTTCACTCATGCTTACTTGCAATGTGTATGGTCTTCTTGACTCCATCATAAGGCATAATAGATGAAAAAGAGTGCTTGGAGCCACACATATGTGAAGATGATCCACTATCAATATACCATGAGTCATCCTTGTTGAAGGTGGAAGAGGAGAAGCTTGATGCCATAAGAGAGCCTTCTCCATCACTTGCAATATAGTCTTCTTTCTCATTGGTGATGTTGGCTTGATTGAGTTGATTCTTCTTCTTGAAGTAGACAATCTCTCACTTGGAAGTAGACAATCTCTCACTTGGTTGCAACAAGTATGAACTCATTGAAGTCATGTAAAGTGGAGATAAATAAAAGCGATGAACAAAAAATGTTGCTTCTCTCTCACTATAGGATCCAATAATGGTGTGCTACTATCTCCTATGCAAGATCTTGCAACAAACTGTGAGATGATTCTCACTAGCTATCTCAATCTCTCCAAAACTAGATCTACTTCACATCAAATAATGGAGTATGGGCAAAGTTAGGATCAAACACTCTTAGCACATGTGAAATACACTAAGAAACCAAATTTGACTCAAATCAATGATATTGCATGAAACAAAATGGCTAAGATCTCAAAACAGTGCCTAGATCACATATAGATGAGATTGGTAAGCATTCAACTGTGATTTTGGATCAACCAAGAAATCTCTTGACCAAACCAAATGTGTCCACCCAGGTCTAGGTGCCCTACCTAACACTCTTCAAAAGCTTATAACTTTTGATTGGCTCAACCAAATGGAATGAAACTGATTGCATCAGAAACTAGACAAAAATAGCTTCAAAACAAGCTATCAAACAAGATAAATGGATCAAGCATGAGAGAGAACTTTCAAACTGAGATTGGATGTTCCTCACACATGTCTGAGCACCTAATTCCATACAGTATCAGGTCAGACCCAATCAATGTCCTTTTGATCTGTTTTGATCCAGAATTGAACAAGATAGCTAGGAAATGGACCTTGAATAATTTCTAGCTCAAGATTGATGAATAGTTTTCACTTAAATGGATCAAAATGCATGGTAACCTTAGGTAGGCTCTGATACCATGTTGATTTCACACGTGTGGACTGTCCACAACATGTACTTGTGATCTCCTAAGGTGTGTACATGCACCAAGATCAAGACTAGATTGAGATTCAAGATCTATCTTTGATTCTATGGCAAAAACACACTACTACATGCATTCAATCACTTCCAACTCTCACTCACACGTGTGGGAAGTGTTCCAAAAGTAATCTAAGTTAAAACAAGCTGCTCTCCTTGGGTAGAGAGAGAAAATCATCAATAGCTCTCGGGTAGAGAGAGAAAGCTAGAAAATCACTTACACTCAAAATCCACTCAATCTCAAAATCAATTTGATCCAAATTAGAAGTACAATGATACTAGTAGATCCATGAGCTACCACTATGCTTAACTATGATTGGACCACACTTTTCCACCTCTTAATCCTATTGGACCTTTGATCCATGCACCTCTAAATTCTATTGGACCATTTTCAAGCAAACCTCAAATTCTATTGGACCACTCATGGTTCCACCTCTAAATCCTATTGGACCTCTTAAACTTCATCAAACAAAAGCATTACACTTGTCTACACTCTAATTGGCACAAGTTTGGCCTCCTACTCTATTTTGGCTCAACAGTGGCATTACAAGTGGAAATGGATAATTTGCCATCTATGCCAAATTTGACCACCCTATCAACATCCTACACCTAAATGCTTGACTATGAAATTCTATGAGACCCCTATATCAAACAATTTTATTTAGTTTACAATTCTCCACACGTGGGAACACCCTCCACACATGTGAGATTTACTTACAAACTTCTATCATAAAAAATACCAAGCTAGATTTTTGCCAATTTCTCACAAGTTGTTGGTGCTGAGTAACTTCCTGCTTCAGGCTTTCAAAGAGAACAATGACACATTGTCACAGTGTCTGACAAGTGGATTCACACCAGCAACAAAGTATCTGCTCATACCTTATCATACGAAGTAAGATATATTAAATGTTTCTTGTTGTTTTATGCATTAACATTGGCATTGTCAATGGAAATAGTTCTCAGAATTGCAGCTAAAGAAATTTCAAACTTATTTTGCAGTGACCACTGGAGTTTAAACCTGATCTCTATTAAGAGATCTGTAAATAATATCATTAAATATTTTTTTGTCAAGATGAATTCAGCGAGAAATACGCATAAGGATGTAGATATATACCTTCCATATCTAAGTAAATATATTTCTACAGACGTTCCCCATTCCGTGGACTGGCAGATCGTTAGTTTGGAGGTAAAATCTGTCTTTCTTAATAGCATTTTGAAATCAGTATTCTAATGAAATATTTTCAATCTAATTCATTTGGTTTCATAATTGATTTCATGTGTGCTGAATTATTTTGCAGTCACCCCAGCAAAATGATTCATTCAGCTATGGGTGGTACACATTATACAATGCCAAGTTGTTTTTAGAGTGGTTCAACCTTCAACAAGATGTTGATATTTTGAAGGTAATAAATTCTGTTTATTCTTATTTTGGAATCATGATTAGTTTTCTATTATGGTGATGTTTTTGGCCATTACTAATACATGAATGTTCTATTTTGTAGTTTACACTTCCTGAGTACACATCAAGCCAGGTGTACAGATTTAGACAAGAAATTATCATGAGTATACTAGCTAGGGCAAGGCTTCAGCCTCCCGTTATTGATGATGTTGCAAAGGATGATGTACTTATACTAAATTAAGATAAAAAAAAATATAGATAGCATAGAACAAAAATACATGTATAGACTTCATAGAAAAATGTACATTGATATATCAAATGCTACTCCAGTTTATGAATTCGGGAGCACAAAATACACGTACAAGTGCCCAGCCTTGATTTATACTTATTGATAGATCCATCATGATTATACTTGATTCTGAATACACACTTACATCCGATCACATGCATGTTGTTTGGTGGCTCCACAAGCTCCCATGTGTTATTTGACACCAAGGCTTCAAATTCTTGGGTCATTGATTCAACCCACTCCTTGGATTGAAAGGCTTCTTGGACATCCTTAGGTTCTTCATATGATATAAAAAGTGCATGATAGTAAGTTTCATCTTCCACTTGCCTTCTTTCTTCATCATATGTGAGCCTCCTTGGCTCATATCTGGCTCATGTAGATCTTCTTGGTGTGGTAGCTTCAATCTGCTCCTCCTCAAGCCTCGGCCTCACCTCTTCTTGAACACCATCAAGATTGATGATTGATCTTGCATGAGTCTCTTTGATCTGTACATCATCCAAATTAAATTTTTGAGGGAGTATATGAACAAGAGAACTCTCTTTGAATACCCTCTCTCTCACAAAAGTCTTTAAACTTATTGGAAGTGTATTCCCCTCCACTATCACTAAAAGTTTTTAACTTGAAAGGAAACTGCTTCTCTACATAAGCTTTAAAAGTAAGAAAAGCATCATAAACCATGGCTTTTGAAGACAACATATAGATCCAAGAATGTCTTGTATAATCATCTACAAAAGAGACAAAGCAGTTGGCTCCTCCTTTGCTCTTAGTTGATGAGAAATGAACATCTGAGTGTACAAGTTCAAATGGTTGCTTTGTCTTGATATTTGATCTAGGAAAAGGTCTTCTATGTGAATTTGCCAGCACACAAGCTTCACAAGATAGACACTCCTTTGACAGTGTCTTTGGTAGACCAACAACTTTTCCTTCTTTGACCATAGATTGCATGGCTTTGAAATTGGGATGACCCAATCTCTTATGCCACAGATCCTCCTGTAGAACCTTGGTCTCATAAGCAATATCTGAAATGTTAGCACTCTCCCTAGAATCTAGTTTGTACAACTTACCAATTCTAGATCCTCTAGCAATACCTTCATTTTCTCTTGAGATTATACAATTGTCAACTTGAAACTTGACATCCAATCCACTATCAAACAACTGTCCTACACTAATGAGATTCCTAGTCAATCTAGGTACATACAGTACATCATGTAAGCCAAGAGATTTTGATGATGATGCATGTTATGGAATGCTACCTATTACTTCAATCCTACACTCTACATCATTAGTAATATAGATTGACCTTTTTTCACCTAGATATGGCATGAGATTAGTGAAAGAGTTCCTAGAACTTGACATATGGGAACTAGCCCCACTATCTATCCACCAGACTTCTTCATTCTTAAAAGGAAAAGATAAAAGAGTAGGCAACATTAATGAATCCTCTCTTTCACTCTCTACACCCTCACACTCATCCTCATTAGTAAGGTTAGCTTGCTTAGATTGGTTCTTCTTCTTGAAACAATTTGATGAATAATGTCCTTTCTTTCCACAGAAAAAACACTTGATCTTTGACAGCTTCTTCTTGCCATTGGATGTTGCACCTTGTGAGGACTGATCCTCACCACCTTCTTTGGCTTTGTCCTTCTTGAAGTGTTGTTGTACTTTGCCCTTGCCTCTTGACTTGTCTCTAAATGAAGAGTGCTTTGTCATCTCCACCATCTTTCAATGAAAGTTTGTTGATCCTCAGCATCTTGTTGTCTTGTCTGCTTTCTTCAACAATGAGAACACCTTGCAGTGTCTCCAAGGATGGAAGATCCTCTCTGACAGCATAAGTCTGCACAATATTGTCATACTCATCTCTAAGTCCATTTAGGACTACTTGAACAAGTTTAGTGTTCTTAAGAGCATCACTAATACCAGCTAACTCTTGATGAAGATTATTAACTCTCATGACATATGATGAAACACTCTCATCTACTCTCTGATAACTTAGAAATATTTGGTTTCTAAGTGTAAGCAATCTAGAAGTATTTTTTATTTCATGGATTGTTTTCAGAGTATCCCAAGCTTCCTTGGCAGTGGTGCATGTATTGATCTCTCTTAACACTTCATTGGTAACATTCATTTTTATGAAATGAAGGGCAATTCTGGTTCTTTTGTGGAATGTTGCAGCTTCATTAGGTGCAGCAGGTTCTTCTTCAGCTCCACTCACAATATCCATTACATCCTGTAGAATCAACAATGATTCCCTTCTGATCTTCCACATTGCATAATTGGAAGATGTTAATCTCTCACTGTGCTCTAAGAAATGTGAACCAGATGAAGACATCTTCTTGGTGAGAAATTCTAGTAATGATAAAAAATGGAGTTGAAAGGATGTTGCTTGCTATCTCAATCTAGGATCTAACACAAATGTTGATCCACCCTATGAAATCTAGCAACATATGTGAGAACAAATTTTCAATGCAGAAAATCAATCTACCTTGAATTTGGATCTTGCTTCAGTCACAAAAGAAGAAGCACATGCAAACAAGAAGTCTATCTCTCCCACGAATTTCAATGTACTGATAAACTCTCTAGGAACTTACTTTCAGCTCAAACACAGTAATATGTGTGAAATGAAAAGTCTAAGACCTCAGAACACTCACTTCTATCCAATTCTACTTGATCGACAGTGAAAATTGATGAAAATGGTGAAAAAGACATGTGTGCTCACTTTGGCATATCCCACGAGTTGAGTACCCTCTCAAACTCTCGGATTGCCTAAAACTCTTCTAAAAAAAATCAAATTGATTTAGAAACAAGAGCAACACATTTTACTCTCCAATACCTATCCAACAAGCTATAGAACATCAAATTTGGATCATTCCTTGAGAAGTAGCACTCATTAATGAGGGCTGATTTCACACGTGTGAGCTCTCCGTCCGTACAGAGCTCCACTAGATCAGATCAGTCTTGATTTGATCCACTTATTGTTTCTCAGCAAGTTTGAATCCTTCTCCAAAATTCGAGTTCCTGCAAGCAAAAACACCGATGATCTAATGTATACACCCTCATCTCTTCAAATCATGAAGCTCTGATACCATGTGAAGTTTTTAGCACGTGTGAACTTCACCACACACCCTACAGGATCTTACTGAGGTGTTGTGATTGCACAAGATTGATTAAAGAACAATATGCTTGAAAAATCTAAGGCAAGAGCACAATGACATACATCTGATGAAAAAATCTAACTCTTCTTTATGAGAAATGAATGTCAAAAATAATTCTAAGTGTGCAGTATGGGAAAAAGAGGCTGCTCTCGGGTAGAGAGAGAAAATCATACATAGAAGATCGGGTAGAGAGATAATGAGTCCAAAACACCAAAATCTCAATATTCACAATGTGGCAAAACATGTCCAGCATTCCCTACATGAGAGAGACTCGAATTCCTACAGTGGAGCTGCATGGAAAGTCCACTTAACTGAACAAATTCACCTACCATAGATCCACATGTGTAATTGCACGCATGCATGGTGCATGTACTGCATGTCAACTCACAAAATTGCCTAGACATGGGTAGATTACAGAAACTACTTTGCATGTTGCATGCACTGATTGCATGTGGCTTGCATGCATACAGTAAGACTTTGCATGCTATCTAAAAATTTGCATGTCATCATAATTGAACCTATCTAACTCAAAACCGAGCTACACTAGAAGGATATGTGCTAAATTCACACTCATATGTACAACATGAAATCTAGTGGAAATTATCATGGACATGACCCCAAACTCGAGATAGGAAGATAATATTTTAATAATCTTCACACGGTCAATGAATTTAAAACATTTTTGGATGAGTCGATAGTACGTAAAAAACTTTGTTCTTTTTCAAATTTTGTCAAAATGCGTCCAAGTTGTGTTCTTTTTTCTAATGGCGTAGCTAAGATAGAAGAATATTTACGTTGGGTGTAATGGGATGCACAATATCTGTATGTGGTGACATCATGAGATGGATAGAGCTTGGGATAGGATTTTCACAAGGTGTTGTGGATTGGGTACAATCTAGGTGTGATGACACTATGAGATGATCAGAATCCATTGAAGTAGGATCAATGTCAAGACTGGAGGAGTGAGTGGATATATGAGACATAGGAATATGCATAACCTCCACATTACTCGGTGTGTAGTCACTAGTGACCTCATCAATAAAATCATCAACTAGATCTTTGTCCAATGCCAAAGATGATCCAAAATCAATATTTCTTATTTTGTTGATAAGATTATCAATTGTGCAAGAGGTTGACACCAATGTACTATTCTGCAAGAGAGAAAAAGTATACATGCATTAGTCTTATTTTTCAAAAACATTGTGTATGATAAAGACTAATACTAAGCAAATAAAATATACCTCCAAAACCACATCAGGCTCCTCAACATGCTTTCCAAACTTCCACAAATGTTGTGCCACAATTCGTCGTGGTCGAATTTTAAATCCTTTGCATTGCTTACACTCACAATATATCTTTTCGTCGTACTCTTTTTTATACTAATTTCATGTGACAAACATAAGAATAGTTAGCTTGTTGATGCAAAAAATGATTTGCATGACAATTAATTTGTTCTCAAATTTTATATAATTACAAATATATAGTACCGTAGTTCTTTGTCGAGGTCACATTAGAGGAAGTTTAAACACAAAAAGGGCATTTTGTCAAGATTCCTTTTTCATTTTTTATTCACTTCTTTTGTACATGTGGCCCAATAGTTTCTTGACATAGTGGCTTTAACGTAACGTTACTTCTTTGAGTCACATTTTGAGTCTACACTAAAATTGGCATAACTTTTGATTGCCATATCAGAATGCGACGAAAATTGGTGCGTTGGAAAGCGCTCGTCATATGTCATACTTTTGAGCTACTACTGAAAAGTTATAGCTTTTCAAAGACATTGGTTGAAAATAGTGACAACATGCAAAAGAGATCTTGGCACAAATTCATATGCGGCCCTTTTTGAACTCAAACTTCCTCTAATGAGTGCTAGAACTTGATGACGATGATCCTCCACTAAGTACTCGATCAATCATTTTGCGCTCTTTTTCGTGATTTGCTTTTTTGATAAGCTTCCATCCTTTTTAATTTTTTGAAATGTCATGGAGGCGTCGAGCATTAACACTAAAAAATTTGTCATATGCAACACACAATGCTACATGTCCATATCATAAGTACATATTATTTCATAAATACTACATTATAAATACTTGTTTTGAGACATTTCTTCATCAGATGACATATTCGTTGGTTGATCGTGATAAAGATATTTGATCTGTAATATACGAACAAAATTAAAATTAAATCTTATTGAAGTACACATGAAATTGACAAAATACAAATTACATACAATTTTAGAAAGAATTAATTCTCTGAAACCATGCTCTTGGTGATTGTTTCAATCCATACAATGCTTTATGGAGTTTGCACACCATATGCTCATTGCCTTTTGAGTGTGAGAAATTGCCAAAAATTGGCAAATCTAGCTTGATCAAAACCATCTAGATTGCACATAGGTGGGTCCCACATTTGTGATTCCATGTTCCCACATGTGTAGGCTACCTAGATAGGTTAGATATCATTCATATGGTTAGTTAGGTTTGTTTGGTCATAAATCCTAAATTATAGGACCAAATTCCTTGAATCATGGAGGTGGATAACCAACCTAGCCACCAACTTGGCAAAACTCTAGGATTAGGTAAGATTAACAAATTAGGAAAAAATGGAGGCTTCAGATTTTCATATTTGATCATTCTATTTGATTGCTCTTGGTTGTAAGATCCTTGTTTGCTAATCTAGATCAAGATTTGGTGACTAGTTTTGCATTGGATAGGTGTGTCAATCAATCAATCACTCTTGGAGCTTTAAGTAGGCTCGTTTATGGTCCTTTGTACTATATTTTCAGCATGGTATTAGAGCCAAGTACAAGAGGATAATCATTGATCAAAGGACTATCCATTGTTGCTAGAAAGCTAGTCTTGAGAGGGTGAGTTCAAATCAAGTTTTAGGTTGAAGATTTGGGATTCAAAACCTGGTGAGGGTCAATAGCTGTATTGCCCACACCTATAGACAACAATTTTATTTTTTGTCATCTTGATGAGTTTTTTTGGTAAATGGACAAAAAAAATAAACGTTGCAATCGTGAAAATACTGGAAAATGTCGTAAAACTTTGCACGGAATGGTTGCCCCTTGCAAATCATCTCTATATCGAGGAGTATCACAAATGAGACATTTCTTGAGTTATTCATACCTTCCTCGATATAAAATACAATCTTCTGGACATGCATGATATTGCTTGTAGTCCATCCCGATGTAGTCAACATCTTTCGTGCCTCATCTCTTGTCTCAGGCATGACATTCCCTTCTGGGAGAATTTTGTTTTTCAATAGTCCTGTACATGACAAAAGAAGTCATTGTAAAAAAAATATCACTCGATGTCCAAATTGTAAA